>JAQQSK010012096.1:0-12008 GCA_028658325.1 Potorous gilbertii
TCAGGTGGGGGCAGGGCTACCTCACAGGGCTCTCTTCCTTCAGGGGGTTTATGTGGAGACCTTCAACAATGGATCAGAGCTCCTGCCTGCTTTGGGAGCCCCTGTCCACTGCTGCCTCTGCCACTGCCTCCTGAAGGGACCTGAGTTATGGAGACACCACACTCCCCTCTCGGCCAGTCAAACAGGCTCTCTCATTGACCTTTGGGGTCTATTTGGTGGAGGTACCTGAGCAGGCCACTGGAGATTCTGTCCCTGAAGTGTGCTGGGATCCGCTCCTCTTGGTGCTGCATGGCCAAGGCAGGGCTGGGCTCCTCTGTGTGCGCTGGACCTTTGGTGTTGGTTTTTCAGGGCTCTCTGGAACAGAAATTTCTTCCACTCTGTTGTTCTGTGGCTTCTGCTACTCCAGAATTGTTGGATGTTCTTCTTTACAGATATTTTATGGGCTGTGGGTTCAGAGTTAGCATATGTGTCTTTCTACTCTGCCATCTTGGCTCCGCCTAAATGAAATTTTTTAAAAAAGGTTTGACTATAACTCATGTAAAGCCATTTTCCAATCAATAACAAGACAGCTTAAGGGCTCAAAATGACTGTTTCTAACTACAGTCTCTTTCCATTCTCCCATGTAGGTAGGTAGATTGGTAAAGGACAAAAGACAAAGCTAAATCCAGTGGAAAAGGTTATGTCCATTTCTACCTGCCTTAGACATATTTCTTATCTAGTATAAATGAATGTAGTTCGACAAAACCTGAAAACAACTTTGAGACATAACCTTAAGTCTTTATGTACTCTATCAATGTTGTTTCTCATTCTTTTTTAGATATCATAGGTGGAAGAACAGAGCTTAGTTTTTCTGTGGATTTTACTTCCTATTATATATCATCATTATTTTTAAATATCTTTTTTCCTTTGTCTTGTCTGGTTTTGTGCAAGTGTTTAAGATTTAATGAATGATGCTATTGCTTAAAGATGTTTGACTTCAATGACTCAAGAGATTTGAGCAGATGCAAAAAGCATTCAAACAACTTAAGTACTGTTGTGTCCTAAAGCAGTCATGCTATACTGCAGACTGACTGCTATGGGTTAATTTTATTGAAATGTTTATGTGACTACAGTAGGATCTTTCTTTCCCCCTTAGATCAAAATCTTTGTCAATAGCAATTTGCATAGTGGCCTTGAAATATTTTAAAGGATGTAGATGATGCAGAAATAGATCATGATTTTCATTAACACTCAAAACCTTTGGCACACAATGACATAATTCAATCATTAATCATCAAAAACTACCAACTGAAAATTGACTAAACTGACCTTGCAGAAAGATGGAGTGATTTGAAAATCATCTCATAATATGAACCAAGATAAAACAAACTTGATTTCTCACTATGAGAAACCTGTAATTTCTTTATATTCCTTTCAATAGACACCATCCTCATCATAATGGGAATAAACATTTAATCTACAATGTAATCCCTCAAGACACCGAATATATGAGCAAAACATGTACTGTAGTAACCTAAATTCAGTCTGTGGTATAGCTTGCTTCCAAATTCTCCAGGGCAGGAACATATTAGGCTGCTTTCTCTGGGCCATTGACCACATTTTCCTGATGTATAGAGTGTGATTTCTCATTATAATCTCTTTCTGTAATCTTTGCTTTATTGATAAGGCACAACTACAAAGTATAAGTGAATTCAACATTTGTAAGTGCCTACTTCCATGTAAGTTTTGAGACAGAAGTTAATGACTCTTAAGGGCAACTAAATAAGTAGCTCTAATAATGGGAACCTGAGATAAGTAGAAAGGAAAAATTCAAGCCAATTGCCCTGAGGAATTTCAGAGTAGGGAAGCTAGAGTATTAGATGATCCTTGAAGAAAAGAGGGTCTTTTATGAAAATGAGGGATGATGTATGCCAAAGCACAAAGACAGGAGAGCACAGAAAGAATAGGAATGATCTAAAATGGTGAATACATTTTCTCTGACATGACTGAGTTTTGCACCAGAAACAACAGTATAAAAATGACTAGTAAAGAGTTGACTTCCAAAGCTATCTGCTCTTGAAGAATTTAAGTAACCAGACCTAGATCAACTTCATTGTTGGATAAGAAAAAAACAACTGACTGATATGATTGCTGGGTCACAGAGAAGAAAATATAAGTATTGCAAGACAAAAGGAGGGCATTATTTTTCAAAAAGTAAAACAAATAGGATCTGCAAACTATAGAGCAGTGAGATTGGCTTTGATTCCTGGGAAAAATTCTAAAACATATTATTAAAGAGATAGTAAAAAAAGAGATGTCATACAAGTCTCTTGTCGGGGGTCCTGCATGAGCTACCTGGATGGGATTGACCCATCTCTCCAAACCTCTTGAAGTGGTCAGGGTATGGTTTTGGGAGTTCCTTAAGTTGGAGGCTAACTTGGACTTAAAGACAAAGATTTTGATCATAGATCAATTAAAACAATATGCTTCTGTTTATATCCACTCCTATCATATTGATATGGAAGTTGGGTTCAATAAAGGAGAAAGTGAGAGTGTTGTCCAGGATAGGCATATTTATACATCAATTTCACAAAATCTCCATCTTCAAAGTTCCAGGGAGTAAATCCAAATAGAATATTTCACCATTTAAACACAGTCAAATGTCATCCCTATCACAATTCAGAAATCCTCATTTAAATGGTAAAAAAGAATTTATGTAACTTAGACTTGAAGTTTAAACGTATGAATAGCAACATCTCATCAATAGTTCAAGTAGCTGATAAGATTTTTTTTTTGATCAAATCTATGATTTCATTAGTGTAGGCAAGTCCCAACATGGAAACTCCTTCTCTCCATGCTAATCACAAGTTCTTCTGTGAAAAAAAATAGTTGTTAGTTGATAGAAAGTTGTTAGGATAATGAGAAGTAAAGTGAATTGTCCATAGACAACTTGGTAGTACATGTCAGAAGCAAGACTTGAAGATTCACCATGCCATGTTGCCTTTCTGGGAGATGTGGGACTGCAATATATATGGAAACATAGCTTCCAGAATGAGGGAGAGGATAATTCCATTATATTCTGCCCTGTACAAACTACATCGTCAGCACTCCTTTAATTCACTGATAATTGCCAACCTCAAAAGTCCATATGATCATAAGTAGAATATTAATAGAAAAAAATGCAAAATATCTGGATTTCTTTAAGGAACTAGGAGTCTTTAGGCTGATAAATGAAAGATTTGAAAACTAAGAGGTGATGATCTCATTCAGCTAGGCAACACGCATTAATTAAAATGCCTAGGCATTGTACTAAGTGCTAGGAAAGGCAAAAATGGCCCCTGGCACTCAGGGAGTGTCTGTTCTAATGAGTGAGACAGAATGTAAATAACTAGATAGGTATAAGATGCATGCAGAGCAAATAGAAATAATGTCAGAGGGGAAGGCACTTGCTGCTAGGGGAACTAATAGAAGCCTCCTGCCAAAGATAGCATTTGGTCTGATTCTAGAAGGTGGTCAAGGAAGCAAAGAAGTAGAAATGAGAAGGGAGAGCTTTTTGGGTGCGGGGGACAGGCCTTTCACGCAGACAAAGGATTGGACTTATTTTGTTTGATCCAGGAGGAAGAAATTGAGAGTGATGGTCACAAGATTCAGAGGAAGGAATTTCATTTGTTGCAAGAGAGAAAGATATCCTAGCAATTTGTTGTTGTTGAGTCATTTCAGTCATACTCAGTTCTTTGTTTGAGCTATCTTAAAATGAAATAGATTGCCTTAGCAAGTACTGTGCTTGGAAATCTTAAAAGTCTAGGTAACTATCAGTCAAGTATGTTGTAGACAGGATTCCAGGATCTAAATTAGGAAAGTTTGGATAACTTGTGAGATCCTTCACAGTTTGTATAACATTAAATACATTGTCATCTTTTAAAAATACTTATGGTAATATTAGTGATAATTTCTTGCGTAGCAAAAATTGATTTGACAGACATCTGTGAGTAGGAGGGAATAGGGTTTTGTTGGGTAAGCTACTTATATATTCAATTTAAAAAAGGAAAACATTGGCTATTATGTTCAAGGCTGTGATGGGGAAATACATATTTGTCCCTGCCCTTAAAAGGCTGAATCATAAAATGTGGGAAAGGATAAGTTGAGATAAATGTTGGCACAAGCATAACATATAAGAGTGATGAGAAAAACATGAGGGCAACTAGGTGGTACAGTGAAAAGAACACTGAGCTTATAAATCAGGAAGCCTCATTTTCCTGAGTTCAAATGTGTCCTCAGACACTTCCTAGATGTGTAACACTAGGCAAGTCACTTAATCCTGTTTGCTTCAGTTCCTCATCTGTAAAGTGAGCTGGAGAAGGATTTTTGATAAGAAAACCACTCAAAAAATGGGTTCATGGAGAGTCAGACACAATGGAAATGACTGAACAAATGACAGGCATACAAGTTCTGTCTGGCTTTATAAGGAGAGATTGCAAGAGCTGAGGATATCCAAAAAGGTTTCCTGTAAGAAGTGGTAATTGACCTGGCCTATAAGGGAAAACTATGCTTTTGACTTGTGAAGTTGAATAGTTGAGAGGAATTCACTTCCAGGAATAGGGAAAAGCATATATAAAGGCTTAGGAAGCAGTATAACTCTGATGATATTTGAGGAAAAATAAGCATCTTAATTTGACTGAAATGTAGGGACTAGGCAAAGGAGTGGTGGAATATAATGTCTGGAACATCATATAGGGACTTGAGTGCCCAACTGTGTTATTTGTACTTCTAAGATAGGCAATGGGAGGCCATAGAATGTTGTTGAATAAGGAAGTACCAAAATTGCTACTATGCTTTAGGAAAATTAATTTGTCTGCAATATTAGATGGAAAGAGACTTGGAGATATGGAGATCAGTTAGGAGGCTGTTGCAGTACTCTGGGTAATGAAGGTCAGAATCTAGAAGACAGCAGAGAAAATGCCAGTAGCTATGGAATATGTTTAGTGTGCTTAGACTCATAGGGTCATAGAATTAAAATTGTATCACAGCTCCCTTATTTTACAGATAAGGAAATTGAATCCTGTGAGCTGACTTTCCCAAGGTAATGTAGATAGTATTATTTATTCCAAGAGGATAAGACAAGATGTTATAAAAAGTCTTCTGGTCCTCATCAAAAAAAACAAACAAATCAGGTATCAAAATACTATGAAAGACTGCCCTGATGTAGGCAAGGGACATAACAGAAAGTTTACATAGCTTTCTAGGATATCCTTGTTAAGCTCAGCTCAAGGATACTGGTTGATAATGCTATTCTAATCATAAACCTTCTTTGCTCTTTCTGTCTCATGTAAATGTAAATATATGTTCAAAATAGTGGCTGATGAGCCCAAGATAAAGAGGAGGACTTGCTAGTTCTGAGAAAGCCAAAAGGTCATCCCATCCCTGTTATTTCTTTTATCATCAAAAAGTTGGATACTCCCTTTAGCCATGGAGTAGGCTTTTGTCAAAAAGGGTCCAGAAGACTTCAGACATGTCGTCTCTAGACCTCCCCAACCTCTTACTATCTTGCAACCCTGTTTTTTTTTTTAATACTTTTCTCCATTCATTCATATTTTCCTGATCCCTCCTAGATAAATTCTTATTCTATCCACTGCCCCTGAGGTTTTATCTATGTACAACATTCATTCATACCTTGGTAGAGGTTGCATCAGAGCCTGGACAAAGCCCACTGAACAAGCCATCATAACCTCCTAAAGGTATTTAATTCTGAATTGTGCAGTCTCTGTTGTTGAAAAGTTATTTTTCTTCACATACTAACTCAAGAAGGAGGTTATTGGTTTACATTTAAAAACCTTACGTGCTTTAAGGTTATAGCTTGTCCTCAAATATAAGCTGTTTTATTATTAGATTAGATTATATTATGATACATATTTTATTGCATTATGCTGTATTCCATTCTACTGTGCTATAATGTCCCTTTACCTATACAATGAGATAGAGGAGAAAATCTTTGTTGCAATCCCACCAGCTGTGCAAAATATTGTCCTCACTTCACATGTACCAGTTGAGCTTTTACTCATGCCCTCTGGTTGTTCATTTTTAAAAGCAGCTTTCCTATGGAAGGGGTTGAAGGATAGGAGTAGTGCTATCCAGCAATGAGAGCAACGTACACTTTCACTTTTTCATTGTAAAGGGAATCATTTTTTATGACAACCTCTGTTGTTGGGGTCAATTACTGCTTAATCTACGTATAAAAAGCAGTCCTTGCTTGTCAATATCCTGAAAGTTATGGTCCTACTTTATTACACTGATCCTATAATATAATAGCTTTGCTCTTGTAGCACCAAAGACAGTGTTAAAATTAGGCCTGGTGTTTTCTACTTTTCTCAGTCCCTTTCAGGAAATTATGATGAGAGTCAATTATCTTGTCTTTCAATAAAATTAATTCTGGAAAAACAGCTCTGATTAGAGCAAGATTTTGAATCTATTATTAACTCTTAGCAAGTAGGGTTAGGAGTTCGAAGACTATTTACTTCCTAAAACCTGTTCCTGCCTTCTAATGACTTATGAGAAAACCTTCTATTTGAAATAAATGAAATAATTTAAATACTAGGTATTCAGTAGGAATATTAAGAACAGTTTCATTAGTTTATAGGAGCATATTCACTGAAGGTCTGCAATGTTCCCTTAGTTGCCCCCTCCTTCAAAAAATGAAGAAAAAATAAATCCCTTGTTACAATCAGTTTTCTTTTTTGGGGGAGGGGGGAGAGTAAGAATAGGGGAGACAGTGGGCTCTGTATCCATGACTCTACAGACATAAGAAACTCCTGAAGCGTAATCTCCTTCTGCAAATGAAAATGGACAACTTATCCACAGCTTCAAGATTTGACTGAGGCAAGAGTTTTACTGACTTAATGAAGATCATATGGTAATAGAGTCAGGCTACGGACCTAGATCATTCTGATTCCAAGGCCAGTATTCCATTTGGTTATCCGGACTCTTCTAGTCTAAATTTCACAGCCAAATCCTATAGAAACCAGGAATAAAGAATGGGACAGAATGTAAATGTGCAAGAAACAAGAAGGCCAGTTTGATTGGACCATAAAAGCATGTGAAGGAGGATCATATGTAATTAAGATCGGAAAGGGCATATGAAACCAGATTATGAAGGGTTCGAAGTGCCAAACAGAGAAGTTTTTATTTGATCCTAGAGGTAACACAAAGTCACTGGAGTTTAGTAAACACAATTTTTAGTTTAGTTACACAATCAGATCTGTGCTTTTAGGAATATTGGTGACTGTGTGAAGGATGAATACAGTGAGGGAAAACATTGGCTCTTCTGAGCCACTATGACTGCGCCTTAAAAACATTATTATGCACCTATGCAAATAAAGTAGCCTTGATGGTATTTGATATTAGGATACAAGCAATTTTTAATTGATATTATCAATTATCCATTCTCTCTTTCTAAAAGGGAAGATAATGAAGCAAAAAAACCAACTAAGGACTACTTCAATAGACTAAGTGAAATGGGATGGAAGTGTCAATTAGAGTATTGAACATTTGAGTGGGCAAAAGGGAATACATGAAAGAGATATTATGGATTTAGTCTCAGTAAGACTTGGTAACCAATTGGATTTGTGAGGGTGGATGAAAATAACTACAAGTTTGAGAACTTAGATATTTAGAAGGATGATAGGAAAAGTCAGAAGAGTGATGGATTTTGGAGAAAAAAATAATGAGTTCTCTTTTGGACATACTGAGTTTGAAATACCTACTGAACATTCATTGGGAAGTATCTATAGTCAGTTGGTGATATGGATTCAGAAGAGACTGGAGCTGGGTGGATAGATATGGAACCCATTTAAATAGAGATGAAAATTGAACCTATGAGAGACAATAAGTGAGAAGGTGTAGAGCCTTGCAACACACTCACTGTTAAGGATTAGGATATATGTTAGATGGGCAGGAGAACTAAGAGGACAATGTCACAAAAACTCAGAGAAGCTGGAGTATCCAGTTAGAAAGGGCATTCAATATCTTGAACATCACAGAAAAGTCAAGAAAGATGAGTTTGAGGAAAAAGTCAGTGGACTGGTAATTATGAGATCATTAGTAATTTTAGAGAGGGCAGTTTTTTATGAACAGTTTTTATAAACATCTTAGGAAGTTAGATTACAAGAAGGTTAAGAAATGGGTAAGAGGAAAGGAAGCTGACATGACGAGAATATACCACTTGTCCTAAGAGTTTGGCTGTGAAAGAGAAGAGAGATGTAGTATGAAAATTTAAGTTTATGTATGATTAGTACATTTGTGGAATGAACAATGTGGAAATTTATTTTGCTTAACTACATATATGTGTTAAAAGGGTTTGTTTTCCTTTTTTTCATTTTTTCAGCTGTGGTGGAGAAGATAAAGGAGCTTAAGACAGGGAAACAAAGGGAAGGGGGTAGGAAAGGATGTCATTGAAGCAGATTTTAAATGCACATTAAAGAATTAAAGGAAAGCCAGAAACAATCACAAACGGAACAGCTTTGAAAGTTATATGTTGAATTTATGTTATTTAAAAAGAAAATAAAGCTGTACATAATAGAGATCCACAATTTTCAAAGGCAATCTACTTTTGCTGTTCTACATATGAAAATATTGTTCATTTTTTCATTAAGTTCAGAAGAAAAAATATTTAACTTTTAAAATAAAATTTATAGGAGTGAGGGATTTTTCATTTATTTCTTAAGGTAAGGAAGGTCTAGGAAAAGTGTGTGTAGGATGCAGGTAATGGCCCATTAGAGAGAGTGAGATTGAAAATTAGGAAAAAAAGAAGAAATAGTTGATAATGCTAATGGCAAATATCACTTATGAATTATAACGATAAACACTACCCAGGCTTGACTGTTTGCAAATGTGCATGATTACATGTTGAAGGCCAACTCACAAAGGCTAAAGAAAGTTAATGCTTTCTACCATTAGCCCCATTAAATAGCCTGGAAATCCTGGAAGAAGGCAAACCACTACAGTAGGAAAAGTACAGTCACTTGAAAGGGCTTTGCTTGCTGTACTACTACCCTGGTGATTGCTGCTTGTATTTCTTGTTCCTCCCGTATACTCAACTCTTATAAAAAGTGGGAGAATTGAAAATATCTCCAATTGCCATGTGCAGTGACTGTTTCCTAAATCCTCATCTTTCTTGACCTTTCTGTAGTATTCAAAATATTGACTACCCTTTCCAACTGGATGCTCCAGCTTCTCTGAGTTTTCATGATAGTGTTCTCTCTCAGTTGTCTTCCTGTGCAGCTAAACATATATATACATATATATATGTATATATATGTGTGTGTGTATAATGTATATGTGTATATGTATGTATACACATAGGTATGTGTATATGTATGTTGTGCATCCGTGTCTATATGTAAAATAGAGATGTCCACCATTGAACAGTTTCCCCCAGAGATGAGTATTAATTCAATTGTGAAAGATCAGATGTACAGTTCTGCGTCCAAAGCTGTGACATCAGCTCTACTCATTTCCCATCTTGGAAATACCCAAAGGCTTTAGTCTCCAAATGTACAGGACCCATTTTTAGAAACACAGAATTCTCCTGGAAAAACACAAACATAATGCATGAACCTCATTTCCACATCCCAGGATATAACTTTTGGATCTACACATAAGGACAGGGAAAACATGAGGGCTAGAATCCTGCATTATTGAATTCATTCAAGTTCCCCAGAAACTTGTCTATATTATTTCATACACTGCACCATAACTCAGAGGATTGGGCTGGTCTGATGAAGTAAAGTCACACACATCTGCTCCTGATGCTGCTGAATAAGGACGGAGCTACTGATGCTGCAGCCCTGATCTCCTGCTTGCGAGCTCTTTGCTAACACTCTAAATTAAACAGCCCCATCTTAAATTGTTTACCCCATGTTAGTAGGTTTTAAGTCCCTTCTTCTTTTGTCTCTGTGTTACCCAACTATTACTACCTGAAATGACATTTTTCTGGGGAGCTTGCAATTATCAAAAGAGATGACGCGCTACTTCTTCTCTCTCCTACACATCCATATCAGTCCTGGGCTCTGTCTGCCACCCTCCAGAGAAGGGGTGTATGTGTGTGTGTGTGTGTATGCGTCTGTGTGTGCGAGTGTGTGTGTCTGCGTATGTGTGTCTGTGTGTGTCTATATGTGTGTGAGTGTGTGTCTGTGTGTGTGAGTGTGTGTGTGTCTGTGTCTGTGTGTCTGTGTGTGTGTGTGCACATAGAGTCAGGGGAAGGAAAGTGTATCTAAGTTATTGGTCAGAGGTTGATTCTGGGAGTGCTTAAATTTTTAATTATATAGCTGGCTTTAGTTGAATGCAATTAAACCACTGGACTTCAGTTTTATTATTTGTAATGTAGAACTCAGATAGCTGACCAAATCCCATTGCTCTCGCTTATATGCAGAGAAGTTGCCACAGAGGATTGCAAAATATCTTGCAAGTCATGTCATTTCTGTCTATTTTTAACAGTGACCTCATTTTCGGGTTGGATTTCCCTCCAGGAGTAGTGTGTACAGCTACTGTGCTATATTAGCTTCCCCATACAGAAAATTGCCTAGAAATCTAGGTCCAGCTCTTTGAAGTATATACTGTTTCTTTTCACTATCTCATGGATGATTTTTTTTTCTGTATCCCCAAAAGGACCACTGGGAAGTTTATATTTTAGGGAATACTATTACAGTGACATTTATTCTAACGATTTATTTCAGATGATTTTAATGAGCATCCACAAAATAAAGTGTAGCTTTGACATTATAAAGGGAGTTAAAAATCTTCCCCACCCATTAATAGGCCTCAGGTGGTGCTATTAAGGGAAACTTCTTTAGGGGAGGCTTATTTAGTATGAAGGCCCACACCTTGTGTTGATTGCTAATGAGGTACTGGGTCATGAGGGTCATACCCTCTGATTCTGAAAAGTGCATATATACTATGAAGTGATTTTCCTTTGGGGGGTGTTTGGGAGTTCAAATCATTGGAAAAGTGTTTGTGTAGACAAAGGAAGCCATTAAGGAGTTCCCCCTCCTTGAAAACCCATACGTTGGTGCTTCTCTCTGGTAATGATGTATGTATTGTCTATGGCCAGACAGTTGGAAGCACTGTCTGTTGATCTGTTTGTGTTTTCTCTGAAGTTCAGGGTACTGACTTCTTCCCCTGAACTAAGTGAATGATATATGAGCTTGATTAAAGTAAGATTGTTTACCCCTTTTAAGGTTGCTTTCCTTAGAAAAACAGAACTAAGAACCGGTGCATCAGGCCCTCCTATGTATGCTGGGCTGCTTGCTGTTACAGACATTGGAATTTCTGGGTACCGTGCCTGGTGGGCTTCCGTGACATGATATAAAATTAACTCTAATGCAATGGTGCTTAAGTCATGACTCTTTTTACAGTCTGGTAAATCCTATGGAGACATTCTCAAAATGTTTTATTTTTTTAATTTTTAATTCATAATTGAAGGAAAATTTTTAATTTCAACTAGATGCTAGTAAAAATAAAGTTGCATTTTTTTCTCCCATCCAAGTTCACAAATCCCTTTCCATGTATATCCTGAGAGTCCATGGACCCAAGTTAGAATCCAAAGGTCTTCTCCAACTTTAAAATCCAGTGGTTCCATTATCTTTATGATTGGACTTGCAAATTGCTTTTCCTTGCTAATCACCTTTGACCCCTAAAAGAAAAGAAAGGGATGCAAGGGGGTGTTGCTAATTACTGTTTTGTATTCTTTCAGATGTAGTGGCATAATCATGGTATGAACTTGGTTGATTAGACAAAACAGATAATTTTATATAGTAAGAAACATTTTTTTTTCCATTTCAGGGTGAATTTTCCTCTGGAAAATTCCTTTATCTTAAATTGTTTTTCTGCTTTGGATTGTATTTGTCTTTTTAAAAGGATTTTTTAAAATGACATTGTATTATCAAATTTAATACTAGATATTGCTAAGAATGCAATAGTCATTATGAAATGATGCAGTTATTAAAATATCATTGTGATTGTCTTGTCTGTTGATGTGT
>JAQQSK010012097.1:0-12008 GCA_028658325.1 Potorous gilbertii
AAAAAAAATGCTTCTCTTTCCTTTAACAAGTCAGTAGACAGCATGAATGCCAAATGTCAAATGAACTTGTCAGGTCGTTTGATGCCAACAGCTAATTTTCATTCATTCACACTCCAGTGCATCCTCATGGGCCATTTGGACCTCATGGTATCTGTCGTACTGTGGATGGCCCTCCTTCACATATTCATCCATCTCCTTCAGAAACTTTCCCTGAAGGTGGGAAACAATTTAGAGGAAAACAATGAGTGGTAATATATGTGCGTCTTGTTATTTCTCTGGCACAGAACCAGAGTTTTTAGAAGGCTTCTGACCAGATTCTCAAATCTGGAAAGAGTTTCAGAAAATAAAAAAGTATACTGTCAGAGCTGAAAGGGACTTTAGAGATTGTCTTGCTCAAATGCCTCATTTTTCAAATAAGGAAACTGAGGCTCTCAGACACAATTGTCTCAGGTCACAAGGAGTTCATAGCAGATTTAGGACTAGAACACAGGGCCTCCTATATGTACAGAGTGGGGGCTCTTTCCAATGTACCAGGTCTGCCTCTTTTAAGAGCAGGGTTATGAGAGTCTTAGCCCAAGGGAACTCTTTAAAATGAATAGTCTTCCTCTTTGTCTCTGAATTGAGAAGCAATCTTCTTTCACGCTGTGGAAATCTCAGCCTCCAGTAGTCACTACCTTATTTATTGCTGGTTTGAATCAGAGAAAAGCCACGGATCTCAAGGCCTGGCACTTGCTGTAGCCCAGATCCCAGGGACACTCCACTTTCTTCCATTGCCCAGGGAGATGCTACAGGGAAGTTTTATTTTTCTTTTTGTCTCTTCCCTCTTTCTATCTATTTCTTTCTTTACTGATCTCCTAAATACTATTCTCCCTCCCAGTCACTGACCCCTCTCTACTTTTAGCACCTTTGGGATAATTCAGATGCTTAACACGTCTGCCTGATTTTTATTTTCTTCTTGACCTTCATTTTTGAAAAGAATGTGATGTGGAATGACTCATGGATGAATTAGATTTAAGTGAGGCAGAGTTACACAAAGTCATCAGCCTCACTCTCTCTTACAGAATCACCCAAGTCCAGTGGCAGAACAAAAGTCAGGACAACTGGTGATGGCCCAGGACACAGTGGGTGACTTTGGTGGCTTAAATATCTAAGCAAGCTTTAAGCATTCCCCAGTGCCTGCTTCCACCACCTTCTTAGCCCATTGGAACAAATTGCTCTCAGTGTCTCATTTCCCCCAGAAAGTCTTCCCATGCTTGGAGCAGACACCCACTTACTCACAAACAATGAGTCTGAGACTCATTGCTTACCCTCAGCCTGGCTTAGCCCATCTGCTGAGATAAGTTTAAGAGGGTATGGCTGCTGCACACACCATATTGTTTCTTGGAATCGTAAGTGAGAGTTGGGTGACAGATGGACACCAAAGGTGGATAAGCAGCCCTATAAAGAGTGCTCCAGAAGGATTAGCACATCTAGTGTGAGGGCTTGCCTGGACCAAGGTAGCAACTTCACAACTGGCCTCTGACCTCCAAGATCTCCCCACTCCAGTCCATTCTCCACAAGTTACCTACTCAAAACCTCCTGTGGGTCCCCATTTTCTATTTTTTAAACTTTAATTTATGGAATAAAACAAGCATTTCCATGACATAGTATAATAAAAGAGATGATTACATGTAAGACAGCAAATTTATTCTTTTTAAATATATAATACAGTTATCATGTAAATTTCCTTTTTTCTTCCCACACCATCCTAGAGATAGCTACCATTAGACACAAATAGGAATATATATGCAAAATTATTTTATATAGACTTCTATTTATTGGTTCTTTCTCTGGATGCAGATAATGTCTTTCTTCACATATGCTTGACAGTTAATTTGGGTATTTATAATAGTCAAAATGACTTATTTGCTCAAAATCTTTCTTAATACAATATTTCTGCTCATTTTGCTCTCCATTATTTCATGCCAGTCTATCCATGTTTTTCTGTAGAATAAATCATTTCCCTTCAAACTTCACATCCTAGCCACTCCAATCTTCCTCTAACATTCAGATCTTGTCTTCTACAACTCTCCTTCCAGTCATGCTGAATTTCTCAATGTAACATCCTTTTAAAATAATTGGCTCACGTTAATCTTAAAGGCAATATAATCTCCCTCTTTTGTGGTTTCAGGGAAATTATTTTAAACAAAAAGTTATGAGTTTTATCACAATCTCGTTGAGTTCCCGAGCTGGACTTCCTACTCCAGTGTATATTCACATTTATTGCTGTCTAATCTCTGAACTCTTTACAGCAAAATTCAGGTCACTGAAAACATTTGGGTAACAAAACAACAGATTATATTATAGTGTCCATGCATGGACAAGCACCAGGAGGGAAAATTGGTGGGGAGAGGGAAAGTAACCACTTTTTCAAGCTGTTTCTCAGTCCTTTAGAAGGTGGGTACTCTGGGTACATCAACTTGAGTTCTCTGCTCTGAGATGTCTGTAGAACATATGGCCCTACTCTGTACTGTATCTCCTTTCTCTGCCTCAGCTCAGTCCTACCTCCTTCTTCTCCTTTCACTGGTTGCCTCAGGACTGCTCATTCTTGGCTCAGGTATATATTCCTCCCTCCTTTCCCCCCTTACTTCTTTCTACTTCAAGACTCTCAGAAACCCTATCTCTAAGGAAACTGGGGGAAAACTTAACTGGTTCTTCCTACAAACTCCAGATGTATAAACATGTCTCTCATATAACTAACTGATCTGATCAACTGATACAGACCTGGGTTCACCCTCACTTGTGATAATTCCAATTTGAGATGTGTTCTTACTGAACAAAGGTAATTACTTCTAGAGTGGGAGAGTCGATGAAACTCATATCAGAACCGCTTTCTTATACTTTACTTTCTTATATCAGAACCGCTAGTAAGTCTGGCTTCTTTACTTTCTCCTACCTCGGTTACCTTCCTTTGACCATTGGTCCTTCTGAGTTAATGCCACCTTTTCCAAGAAGACTTCCCTGATTCTTCCCTTCTTTTCACTTCCAGAAGTGAATCTTATTTTCTCAAGATCCCTAGAGCACTTTGTTGCCAATTATCTATGCATTTATCATTCAGTTTCACAGTAAATCAGAACCAAAATCCAGAGACAGGTTTCTTTTGACTCTGGTCTACCAAGATCCTGTGCTCAGACTCAACTAGTGATCCTTGCATGAAGGACAAGCATGACCAAACATGTGCCTAAGGTAAAGACAGATTCAGTTAAGGGAAAAGCCATGAAGAGAGACTGAATGTGGGGAAACAGATCCCATGGGGGAGGGAACAGTGATACTATTCCATGCGGGGGGAGGCAGAGATACCAGGACATCAGTCAATCAATTAATCAATAAATATTTATTAAGTACCTACTCTATGCCAGTTACTGTGCTGGCACATAGGGATATAAGTCCAACAAATAAAACAATCTGTTCTCACAAGGAAATTATACTGTAATGGAGGAGACAAATATATGTACACATATATGCAGAAAAAATACAAATTAATATAAAATACATGGGAGTTTTAAAAAGTTGAATGAGGTCTTTAATTTATTTATTTGGCTCAGCTTGCGCAATTTTTATTAAAGTGAAAAAGACTTGAAGTAACTAAGATACTAATTGTTAATACTGTATATTTTGTCTTTTCAAATCTTCCTAACAAGGCTTTCTATGTCTGTTTTCCAAATTTTTTTGTCAATATTAACTTCCATTTCAAATCTGGGGAACTTTCATGTTATAAATGCAACCAACAGAGGAACAGTGAATATTATTTAATTTATTTACAATTTTTTCATTGAAACACAAAACTAGAAAGTTAATTCCAGTCTAAATTAGAACAAATAAGTCCCCTACCCAGTTAAACCCACTGAGCAGATTTCTATTTCTTGGTAGGCATTTCTATAGTCTCTCCTCATCATTTTTCTTCTATTATTCTGCCGTTTTCTCATTTGGAGATACTTTCCCTTATTTTTTTTTCAGTTATTCATTCTTTATTCCTTCTAACTTCATCTCCATAAGTTTCCATTACCAACTTTGGGAAAGCAAGTTTAAGGCTTACCACTACTTGGTCTTACTTTTTCTCCAATCCAGGCTCTACTTCATCTACTATTTTCAGAAATTTTTGTCAGTGATTTTCTTATATTCTAAGTAACACTGAAGGCTTACATGATTGCTATTTCCATAGGAGGAAACTACAATATTTCTAAATGACCTTCTTATACTATTTATCCTTTGAAATTAGTCAAGCTACTATTCATGCCAACAAGTTGCTTAACTTTAGAAATCTTATTCTTTACAAGTTGGTCACTGAAGGTATCAAGATGTCATCTTTTAACCTTAGGCAAATCACTTCACTACTCAGGGCCTCAGTTTCCTTATCCATAAAATAAGAAGACTGAATTAAATGATCTCTAGGCCCTTTCAATTTCTAACATTCTGTGCATTTTATATTTTAGAATATAAAACACTGAATTTTGGAGCTGGAAGAGACTTCTCAGACCATCTAGTCTATACGTGCCTTCCCCTCCACTCTCCACCCACAGACACACACTTACACGCACACACACATACATCTGCACTCTTCCATTTCATTGATAAAAAATTGATTGACTAGTCAAAATTAAATTTCATGGACTCTCTAAAGAGTTTTTAATCATCCAAGGAAGGTCAGGAGTCTGGGTTCTTCTGATGGCTGATTACCTATGGTGATTCCCCAAAACACAGATACTCCACACCAAGGGGAGGGAAGAATCTATCTGCAAGTCCTCAGCCACAGTACACATCCTTATCTCTCTGTGGAGGTCATATTGGTCCCAACCAACCCATTCCTGTGCTAGGAAGGTATTCATTAAAGAAAGATGAACTTCCCTTTTACTAATTCTCAGATTCTTTTATATGGTTAAAAATCTCTTCTTTCCATGTATCTCAGGTTGAATTCCAACTCTGTCCTCAGTACACACATGCACGCACACACACACACACACGCACACACATACATGCACACACGTATGCATGTATATGTGTATATATATATATGTGATGTATAACTATATTGCAAGTGTCAAGATGAATATTGGTTTGGGCCTTGCCCTGGTCAATAAGGCAAACTCAGGAAATAAGGCAATAAGGTTTATCAACTCACCAAGACAGCAAACAGTTGCAGTGAGACCAGCACTGATTATATCCTCACTCCCTTCCCCCACCCCCACACCTTTTAAGGACAGGAGTCCATATAAAGACTTCCATATAAAGACCAAAAAATGCTGATTGGTGCAAGTGTTATGAAGAAAAGGATTTTATGCCTCTTTAGCTTTTTTCTCATATTTAAGTATGTGTATGCAAGAGTATTTCCAGGCTACTATTTCCAGTAGACTGGTTGAACAAAGATCAAACAATATTTAAACATGGAGTCACTTAGGTTAATTTTGCACATGCAAAGTATCTTTTTTCAGAAGTGGAACTGAAGAAAGAGTATGACTGAGTCATGGTAGCCCATCCCTACTTCTGGAGACACAAGTACAAAGGCAGTTGTGCAGCCATAGAAATCAGCTCTGGGCAGTCAGAAGAACAAAGCCCCCAGAGAGTACCCAGAAACTTACTATGTGACCATGTCCTATCTAAAGCTAGAGGTTTAATAATGTTTACTGTAACTCACTCAAAGGCTTTTGTTGAGACCTTGCCTTGTTAATGCTAAAGCCCACAATATGAGCTGAAACTATAATGCAAGTTTTTCTAAGCAGTATCTTTGAAGATGGAGGAGGCCAGGGGATTTGGCTGCTTCGTTAGTCTAAACCTTATCTCTCTTTAGGAGATAGGACTGAAATCTAGCCTTATCTGGGAACCCAGGGACTTTGATAACATTTGTAATATCCAATTCATTTCTTATCTTTTCACTTAGATTGTAAACAAATACAGAGATCAATGGATAACCTTTGCATTTTTGTGGAGTATTCAAAGACTTCTTGTCAGAACTGGGGACCTAGTAAGAGTTATAACTAAGAATTAGGATGGCCACTAAGTTCTAATGCTGGTATGCATTGCTCTTTCTTCCTTCCTTCCTTCCTTCCTTCCTTCCTTCCTTCCTTCCTTTCTGTCTCTCTCTTTCCTACTTTCAAACTATAGTATTAGGAAGTTTCCTTTCTTGCTATAATTAAATTGTTGCTTTTTAAATCATTTTCCAAATGTGTCTGACCCTCTGACTCCATTTGTGGTTTTCTTGGCAAAGATACTGGAATCTTTTGCCATTTCTCTGTCTGTTTACAGATGAAGAAATTGAGACAAAGAGGGTCACACAGCTAATAAGTGTCTGAGGCTAGATTTGAACTCAACAGTAAAAAGGCATTAGCATTAAAGGGGATGGGAAAATGCTTCTTTTTAGAAGGTAAGATTTTACCTGGGGCTTAGAAGAAGCAAGGAAGCCAGGAAGTGGAAATGAAGCGGCAAAACATTCTAGGCATAGGAAGCAACTCATGCATCCAACTAAGAAATGAGGTATCTTTTTCAAGGAGCAATAAGCAGGCCCCGTGTCGCTGGATTACATCGCACATGGAAAGGAATGAGAAGTGTTATATGCATGTTTTGTTTTTTAAGAGGGTGCACACAGTGGATAGAGTGGATAAGCCTGAAGTCAAGAAGATGCTTCTTTCTAAGTTCAAATTTGGCCTCAGATACTTACTAGCTGTTGGACCCTGGGCAAGTCACTTCACCCTGTTTATGTCAGTTCCTCATCTGTGAAATGAACTGGAGAAGGGAATGGCAAACCACTCTAGTATCTTTGCCAAGAAAATGTTAAAATGGAGCCATGAAGAGTTGGATACAATTAAACAACAATATTTTTGGAGAAGAAAAATTGGTGAGCACAACTAATCAATATATTGAAAAAGTCTGAAAACATGTAATATGTAACACCCGAGGGCCTCCCATCTCCATGAAGGGCTGGTTTGGAGGTTTCTTCTCATAGCTCTTCATTCAAGTACTGTTTGATTGTATAATTTTGCTACACTTACATTTGGTTTTTTTGGTGTGTCCTTTTCCTTTCCATTAACATTGTTGAAGTCACTGAGTATAATGTTTCCTTGGCTCTGAATCTGTTCTTATAGCTCTTTCAATGTTTCTCTGTATTTAAGTCACTCATCATTGCTTACAGTATAGGAATATTTGATTATATTTATGTACCACATATTGGTACATATTTTAGAATGGGAGAGTCAATGGAACTCCACCCTTATATCAGAACCCCTAATAAATATCACAATTTGTTTTGCTCTTAGTGGACCTTTAAAAAAGGGCATGATTCCACCCTTGTCACTCTTCTCCCTTTGATTCTCTGTAGCAAGTAATGTTGTCATGAGGGATGGGAGGGAAAGGATCACCCCTTCCTTCATGCCAGAAGAAATATCGAACTTTGAGCATATGGTGGCTAAAGTACATCTGTGTCTTAGACAAAGTTTATGCTCATGTTTCTTCCTCAAGTTTTGTTCTTCCTCAGTTCAGTGATCCCAAAAAGGACACATAAAATGTTGGAAGTATCCCCTTGAGTTTGAGAGGTTCAGAATTTCTGGGGATCTGGATCAGAGCTGATTGGTGGGAAGAGGAGATTCTGCCTCAAAGAAGGTGCTCCCTATGGTAAAACTAGTTCAACCTCTGGTTTTGCTTTCTAGAAGACATGGACCTAAAGATAATTGTTTGGAAAGTGCAGAGCTGAGGTGAAATGGAAACATGCCTATTCAGAAGTCCTACAAACATTGTCATATCTTCATGCTTTAAGCATCAACCACTCAAGGGAAATATAACAATAAGTAGCTAGGTGGTGCAGTAAATAGAGTACAAGATCTGGAGTCAGGAGAGATTTGAGTTCAAATCTGACTTCATGTGCTTACTAGCTATATGAGCCTTGGCAAATAACTTGACCCTGTTTGCCTCAGTTTCCTCATCTGTAAAAATAAACTGGAGAAGGAAATGGCAAACTACTTCAGAATCTTTGCCAAGAAAACCTCAAATGAGGTCAAGCAGACTCAGACACAACCCAACAACAAAAATTGCTTAATGAATCCTCTTTTAAGTTTTTCTGTCATTTTGAACTTGCAAAATTTGAATTAAGTATTTCTTTTGTATGGTGGAAATAAATCTTCCATCTCTAATTTAAGTTCCATATTGAATGTTTTTCTTTTTTTGTTGAGGAATCATCTTAAGTCATGATGAGCTCAATCCTTAGCTTTAAGTAATTCCTCTCATAAGCCACTGGAAAGGGGGCATAACAAGTAGGGTGATAGAGAAAAGGAGTCTTATCCTTCCGTTAGGTAGTTTGGATCCAGTAAAACTGAATCTGGCCACTACAGGCCAAGGTACTGAACAAATGAACCTCTTAGTGGGAAGGGAGAATGGTAGCATCTCATCCCCTTGGTCAAGGCTGGAGCATCTTTGATTTGAAAGGGACCATGGAGATTATCTAGTTTAATCCCCTCACAGATTGAGAAAAGGGTCCAAAGAGGTTATGATCACATAGGTACAATGTGTCAGGGTCAGTATTAGAACAGGGTCTTCCCTCCAAATACACTACTCTTTCCCCTCCACTACTCTTCCTCCATGATTCTTCCCTGCTAGAAAGCTCTCCTTTGGACCTTTTGGTAAGATCTCTCTGACATCTCCTAGGTTGCACTTGCTTCTCCTGTATGCTCCTATTAGACTGGAAGCTCCTGGAATGTTGGTCTTGCTATTGTTGTTTTCATCTTTCTATCCTTAGTACCCTAGAAGGGTCCTGAGAGGTAGAGAAAGAAATGATCTCTGAATTTTACATGATACTCTGTCACTTACTACTTGCATGAACTTAGAAAAGTCACTCTGGGCCTCTGTTTCTTCATCATCTGTTAAATAAAGAGGTTGAGACAGATGACCTCTGAAGTTCTGTCAACCCCTATGCCTGTGATCAGTCCTATGATCTTAAGTGCTTAGTACATGTTGAATGTTTTGATTTGAATTCTGAGGTTTTATTCCACAGTCTCTTTGTTCTCTTTGTGGTAAAGCAAGGTTATCTCTGGGGGAAAGTTCAAATAACATGAAAGAGGCCCACTGTGACCTCTGATGAACTGGTTATATGGACTGACTCCCTTTTCTCTTTTAATGGGAAACACATGGCTGGTCATGGCCTTAGAAAAGGAAAACAGATTTTGGTTCCCGCAGACCATGACTGACTGAACAGAGTTTGTCCAGACCTTGTGTATTGGCACTGAACTTACCAGAGAGCAGAGACTTAGTCTGGCACCAGTGCTGGAATTAAAATGGGGTGACAGGAGTCTTTTTCCCACATACTGACATCCTAAGGGTATAATTAACTTGTTTTTTTGGTTAGGGGAGATTCTAGCCCTTTGTTTCCCTCCCAGTAGTGAGAGCCTATCTACTTTCTGGTTCTCTTACACACCCTGGGCTACTATCTCCCCTAGTTAATATGCTAGTTACCTTGGGTCTCCTAGCAATGGATGGGGTGGACTGGAGTCTCCCTTTCTGCCCAACTGAACCCCCAGGTCTCATTGGATCCAGAGTCTCTGTGTCAAACTTTTGGTAATCTTAGCCTCATCCCTTCCTTAGTCATTATCTCCCTTTGTCCTCCTTTTCTAGAGAGCTCTCTGAGAACTTTTCTCTTTTGGGGGACAGGAGAAAGATTGTTGGATTTAAAATCAGAGAACCTCAGTTAGAATCCTGGTTCTTCCACTTCTTCGGCAAGTTATGACTTCGCCTCAGTTTCCTCATTTGTAAAATGAAGAGGTTAGATTAGATGATGCACACAGTTCCCTCCAGCTCTAAAGCCATGACGAATTCCTACTCTACTATATACACAGGAGCCTTTGGGCCTCAGGGTGCTGCTTTTAGCTAAAACCGGGCCCACCATCAGCCAAACAGAATGGAGGTTCAAGGTCTAGAAACTTTGACAACCTGATTGAAGTATCTGACACGAAGGTCTGGGGTTACCTCATTTGGGAATTATTTCAGACTTGCCTGCCTGATCAGATGCCTCAAGTCTATTGTTTCCATCTGAAGCACTGTCTCTCTGAAACAATAGCATGCCAAAATAATGTCTCATATGCCAAAAGCGCTCTAAGATTCGCAGAGAGCTCAAAACAACTCTCATTTTCATTTTAAAAATATTTTATTCAATTTAAACTTAAGCACAAAATGAGAAAAAAAGAACATTTTCATGTACATAGAGAGGATTCAACATAAAACCACAAATTTCCATTTCAGATTGTTTATGTAAAAAAAATCCAACTTTTCAACAAATACTGCTAATTGTTTTCAAAGCTACTCAGCTGTTCTGCATTTTCTTCTACTTCTTCCATTTCCCCATTTTAAAATGGAAGAACCCAAGGCAAAGAGATTGAGTGGTTTTCCAAGGATTACACCCACAACATATAGGAGTTGAATATGATTCTTCTGATTCCCAGGCTAGACCTCTTTTTAATACTAATTATTACTTGACTGACTCATGGAAAGTCATGTAACCTCTGTTTCCCTCAGTTTCCTCAACTGTAAAATGAGGATTTTTGTTATTGTTGCTCAGTTATGTCTGACTCTTCATGACCTCTATTTGGTGTTTTCTTAACAAAGATACTGAAAAAATTTGCCATTTTCTTCTCCAGCTCATTGTACAGATGAGGAAATTGAAGCAAATAGGACTAAGTGATTTGCCCAGGTCACAGAGCTAATGTCTGAAAGCAGATTTGAACTCAGGTCTTCCTGACTCCAAGCCTGGCATTCTATCTACTCTATCACCTCACTGCCCCAAATGAAGGTAACGATAACTCTCAGTGTTGTTGAGAGGACTAAATGAGGTAATAATTTTAAAACACACTGCACAGTGTCTGGTACACAGTAGGCATTTAATAAAGGCTTATTTCTTCTTTCTATCCTAATAGGAACTATCCCTGCTGGGGAGTGTGTGTCTTTCTGTTGCCATATGTGTTGTCCTAAGAGTTACTTCTGTTGATCTCAGTGCATGTGGATGACAAAGGAATCCATTTACTGAAACCTTGGTTGTGGTGATGGGTGTTGGACTCAGAGAGAGGACAGAGGCTGTATCCAATAGGATGGCCCTCTGAAGAGCAAGAGCTGCCTAATCTATAGGCTTCAAAGACAACTAGTTTTCTTCATCTCTCCTTCTGAAGGTGTGTCTGGAGACTCTTAGAAGCCAGCCTTAGTGTGAAGCTGGGGGAAAAATTCTGCCTTTCTCTGCAGCTATGGGAGCTATCTACTACCAGCTGGGAAGCATGCTTAGGAGGGTCTGATCCTGGGCCTCAAGGCCCGGGCTGGTCCTTTTCTTTTCTTTCCCTGTTTCCTGTATTTTCTTCCCCCCTGAGCCTCAGAGACCAAACAAAGATCATGAAAGACGTCTCAGGACTGGCTGCCTCAGAAGTTGGGGGATTCCTGGGTTACTCAGAAAAAGCTGGTTATTTCCTAGAAGCTGCCTTCTGCAGCTAATAGGATTCTCCAAGGAGTAACAACAAGATTACCAACAGATAATGAGCTCAGCTCAGGTCCTGGTTTGCCAGGAGATCTGTCTCTTGAGGGAGTTGTTCATATAGTACAGAGCTAAGGTGAATTGAGGGTGAAATTCCTGTTTAGTCATTCCACCAATGCTAACCCTAAATGCACCCTGGCGACTCCTTAAACAGGCCTATTCAATGAGCGGGCATGCTTCACCCCAAGTGAGTACCTGCAAAGATCTTGGCCTAAAGGGTCCAAGGTCTCCCAGTGCATCCTGAGTCATTTCCAGTCACCCTGATGAATATCTGGTCACTGGATTCAGATGACACTGGAGGAGAAGTGAGGCTGGTGACCTGCACAGCCCTCCCTCACTCAAAACAAAGTCAAGTGCAAGTCATGTCACCATTTCTCTGATGGCCTGGTCTTCTTCGGCAACAAAGGACGAGCACGATGACGAATATTTCAAGTATCAAACTCCTGGGAGAGTGTGGCAGGAGCTATGGGTTACAGTTTCA
>JAQQSK010012098.1:0-12008 GCA_028658325.1 Potorous gilbertii
TGTCCTTGCATTGCTATGAAGATCCAAGTCTACCAGAAAAAACTCTCACACACTATGGTCGTTGCTGTTCACAAAGTTCGCCTGGTTCTTCTCCTTTCATTCAGCATCAGACCATATAAGTCTTTCCAGGCCTCTGTGAAGTCTTCTTGTTCATCATTTCTTATGGCACAATAGTATTCCACTATATTCATATGCCATAATTTATTCAGCCATTCCCTAATTGATGGGCTTTCCCTTGATTTCCAGTTTTTGGCCACTACAAAGAGTGCTGCTATAAATAGTTTTGTACATGTGGGACCCTTTCCCATTTTTATGATCTCAAAGGGTATGCACATTTTTGTAGCCCTTTGGGCATAGTTTCAAACTGCTCTCCAGAATGGTTGGATCAGCTTACAGCTCCACCAACAATGACTTAGTGTTACAACTCTCCCACATCCTCTTCAACATTTATCATTTTCCTATTCTGTCATGTTTGGCAATCTAATCGGTGTAATGTGGTCCCTCAGAGTTGTTTTGATGTGCATCTCTCTAATCAAAAGTGATTTAGAGAATTTTTTCATATGATTATAGATATTTTTAATTTCTTCCTCTGAAAATTGCTTGTTCATATCCTTTGACCATTTATCAATTGGGGAATAGTCTTTTATTTTTACTCTATGTATGTCTCTCATTTTAAAATGTATTCCTTGTGAACAACATAGTGTCAGGTTCTGGTTTTTGGTCTATTCTGCTATCCATTTCTGTTTTATGGGTGAATTCATCCAATTCACATTAAAAGTTATCATTGCTAGTTGTGTATTTCCCTCCATCCTATTTTTCTTAACTGTTGATCCTTATCTCTTTTTTTACCCTGTCTCTCCTCAGAAATCTAATTTATTTCTGACCATTGCTTCCCTGATCCACACACCCTTCTAAAAAGCTCCTCCTTTATTCTATCCCTTTGCCCTCCTATTTCTCTGTAAGTTAAGACTTTTATACCCCACTAAATGTATATGTTATTCCCTCTTTAACTCAGTTCTGATGAGAATAATGTTCCTTCACTACTTGCCCTTCATCTCATTCATTGTGCCAGTTCTTCCATTCACACTTCTTTTGTATGAGATAATATGATCTATTTTACCTCTCCCTACCCAAATTTATTTTTAACATCATCCCATCATAATCACCTCAACTCCAGGCCCTCTATCTGTGTATATTCTAACTATCCTAAAAATGAAAACATTCTTAAGAGTTACAAATCTCATTTTCCCACATAAGAAAGCAAACAGTTTAACTTATTAAATCCCTTATCATTAGTCTTCCATGTTTGTCTTCTTATGTTTCTTTTGATTTGTATTTGTAAGTCAAATTTTCTGTTCAGTTCGGGTCTTTCCTTCAAGAATGCCTATAAGTCCTTTAATTCATTAAGTATCTACTTTTTCCCTTGCAAGATTATTCTCAACTTTGCTGGGTCAGTTATTCTCAGTTGCAAATCCAGCTCCTTTGCTCTTTGGAATATCATATTCCCATACTCTTCAGTCTTTTACTATAGAAACTGTTAAATCTTGTTATCCTGACTGTAGCTTCATAATATTTAAATTGTTTCCTTCTAGGTATTTGTAATGTGCAGCTAGGTGGTTGCCATGGATAGAGTACTGGATCTGGAGTCAGGAGGATTCATCTTCCTGAGTTCAAATTTGGCCTCAAACATTTACTAGCTGTTTGACCCTTGGCAAGTAATTTAACCCTGTTTTCCTCAGTTTTCTTATCTGTAAAATGAGCTGGATAAGGAAATAACAAACCACTCCAGTATCTTTGCCAAGAAAATCCCAAAAGAGGTTACAAAGAGTCAGACACATTTGAACAACAAAAGTGACTTGTAATATTTTCTCCTTGACCTGGGAACTTTGAAACTTTCTATAGTGATTCTGTGAGTTTTCATTTTGGGATCTCTTTCAGAAGATGATGGATGAATTATTTTCAGTTTCTATTTTACTATCTATTTCTAAAATTCCAGAGTAATTTTCCTCAATAATTTCTTGAAGTATGATGTCTAATATCTTTTCTTGATCATGACTTTTAGTTAGTTTTTTATTGCCTTTCTTCAATCTGTTTTCCAGGTTAGTTGTTTTTCTATTGAAATATTTTGTATTTTCTTCTATTTTTCATTATTTTAATTGCAATTGATCATTTCTTGATGTCCTATGAAGTCATTAGCTTTCCCTTACCCAATTCCAATTGTGAAGAAATTATTTTTTCAGTAATTTTTTGGATCTCTTTTTCTAATTGGTTGACTTTCTTTTTATAATTTTCTTGATTTCCTTGCATTACTGTTTTTTACTCCCAGTTTTCCTCTACATCTCTTATTTGAGTTTTAAAATCCTTTTAAAGCTCTTTCAAGACCTTTTTGGGTTTGTGATACATTTTTCTTTGAAACTTTACAAGTAGCTCTTTTGACTTCATTGTCTTCTGAGTTTGAACCCTGATCTTCTACATCACCATAGGAAGTATCAGTGGTGGGGCTCCTTCTCTGTCCTTTACTCACTTTTTAAAATAGTTTATTTCTTGACTATTAACTTGATGGTAGGGTTGGGTTCTGCTGCCAGGGTGTAGGGGATAAAGTCTCAGGCTTCAGGCTTTTGGTGCTCTTGTTTTCTGAGCTCTATCTGGAGACTTGACCTCAACTACTCCTCTCTGCCTCTGAGCAGACCAGGGCCCCTGGCACCACTGCCATCTCAGTCTTGCTCCCTGCAGTCCTTCCAGAGGCCACAAGTGTCAGCTTGCCTTTCTGTCTAGGAACTGAAACTAGAGATTCTGCTTTCCTGCAAGTGTCCACAGTCAGCAGGGCCCCACCCCTCTGCCACCACACTCATGGTGCATGTGTGCTCCTTTTTACCTGATGCCCCTGCCTGGGCCAGGGTGCCCACAATCAGCTACAGCGCACCTGGGCTGCTACCCAGTGTCCCTTGACCAGGCCCCCCATTGAGTCCAGTGTCAGCAGAGGGCTCCCTGCGATCTTCCCATGCTCAGTAGCCAAACTCCAGCAAGGCCTTGGGGTGAAAGTTCTTGAAGCCATGGTAGCCACCCACATTGCTGCCCCAGGGCTTGCCATGCTTTGCCTTATTCTTCCATCTTCCCACAATTCCCTCTCTCTGAAATTCTATTGCAGCTTTAACACCCCCTAAAACTTAAAATGGCACTAAGCCCATGGCGAAAAGATCAAGGGAATTCCCTGAACACACTAATGAGTTTACTAGGAGGTGATCCTTTGTTGGGAAATTTTGAAATCATCTTCGCCATACAAGGTAGGGACATGTCTACTGCTGTGTCATCTAGAGGACCAATGACATCTTTGGAGTCTGGCTCAGAGACTGGGGCTGCCCCCAAGATGCATTGCTTGACTTGCACTCTTGAGAGGATAGAACTTTCATTTTGGTCCATGAAAATGAGTGCTGGCTTTGGAGACAGAGGTCTTGGATCCAATCCTGACACTAGCTATGAGACCTTGGACAAGTCCTTTCCCCTCCTCTGGGTCTCAGTTATTTCTCTATAAAATGAGTAGCTTGGACTAGATGAACTGTAACGTCTGCCCCCCCTCCCAGTTCTATATCTAGGATATTTACTGAGGATCCTTTTCCCTTTGCCACTTTCCTTCTGGAGAAATCCTGAGTCCCACCTCCCTTCAATACTCCACCTCAACATGACATCTGGTAAGAGAGCTCCAGAATTTTCAGAAGTAGTTGCATAAGGTATGCACGTACTAGATGTGCATTGCATTTAATTGGTTGCTGGCATATTTTTGATTTGTATTCAGATTCTTTACATGGGTCTATATTTCACTTTTCAACAACATCTGATTTCTTTCTGCCTCTGGAGATTTGGGTCAAAGCTCCTTGGTGTCTAGCATTGGTCAATTTGGGCTTGAACTGACCAGGATGTGTTCTGGGGGCCTTCTTGCTGGATAAGAGGCAAAGTAACATATAGAAAATATGATCTAGGTGATGTCATACAGTGGAAAAGAGTGCAGAAAAGAGAGTAAGAGGACTTGGGTTCAAGTGCTGGTTCTTTATCTCTCTGGGGCTCAGTTTCCTCCTTTGTAAAATGAGGAAGTTGGACTAGATGGCTTTGGAAGTCCCTTGTGGTTTCGAAGCTATAAAACTAAGAAAATGTGAGTCCTTAGAGTTGAGCAGATAGATGGTTGATTAGGCGGTCTGAGGGTCTGATGGGAAGGTCCAAGTTAAAGATGACGTAAGGATGGGTCAAGGGCTAGGACAGGGCAAAGGCAGAAACAAAGACAGATTCTTCAGGAAGATAGATTTAAAGCTGGAAGGGGTCCAATCCCCTCATTTTACAGAGGAGGAAACTGAGACCCAGGGAGGGGAAGGGACTTATCCAGGATCACACAGATTTGAAGGGGCAGATGCCTCATCGAGTCCTTATTCTCTGACTTCTAAACCCAGTATTTTTCTCACTTCATCCCTCACTCTCTCCTTCCTAGCTCTGGAACTGGTAAAGAGGGCGAAAGTCCCAGGGGATGACTTGTGCCACAGCCATTGCATTCTCATTGTTTTTTCTGTATTGAAATCATACATTCCTAGTGTTTAATAATAGGAACAATTATTGCAGCCAACTGTGATCATAACATCCTCTCTAGACACTGAATTTGTTCAGCAAATGTCACGTCCATAATGATGTTATTTTCATGCATCAACACAAAATACCCAATGCAGTCTAATGGATCGCTGGACTACATTGGTTGTTTTTTTGAGATTTAAAAAGGATTGATGAGGCAAAATGCATGAATGGATTATTGCTATTATTGTCATTAATAAATGATTCCAAATACTCATTCAGTTCCACCCGGCATGTGGATTCGAAGTGAGTGTTTGAAGCCGATAGGTTTTGTTGCAAATGTTGTTTTTCTTATGTTTTCTGGATTAACCTCAGAAAATGCAATATACCTCTGACGTGTGAACCATATTCTCTTGTATACTGTATTTGAATAGGGGTGAGATGTGTGTCTATGTGTGTGGGAACTTGTGCAATGTGACTGCCACGGTTTCCTGTCTTCCCACCAGAGGTCTCTCTCTTCTCTTTCCAGATGGAAATCAACCCAAATCTCTATTTGGTTCATGAGGGGAATAAAGGTTCCAAAGTTCCTTTCCCTTCTTTGCCTTTTTCCTTCCCTTTTCCCTTTCCTTTTTCCTTCCTTCCTCCCTCCCTCCCTCTATCTCTTCCTCCATCCCTCCCTCTCTCCCTTCCCTCCTTCTTTCCTTCCTTTCTTCCCTCCATCCTCCCTTCCTTCCCTCCCTCTCTCCTCCTTTTCTTCCTTCCCTTCTTCCCTCTTTTCCTCCTTCCCTCCCTCCCTCCCTCCCTCTCTTTCTTCCTTCCTCCCTTCCTTCCTTCCTTCCTTCCTTCCTTCCTTCCCTCTCTTTGTTTCTGTTTTTCTTTCTGAAAAGAAATACCCTCAAGATGAGTGGGAAGGAGGAATTTTGGACCTTGTATAAGTACGATGATATATGCTTCTGGGGAGATTCTTCAAACACCCCCCTCTCACCCTCATCAATTTTATGAGACAAATCTAGTTGGGGGGAGGGACACCCTGAGGAGGTCCAGGGGACCCTGGAATTCTGGTAGATGCCTGCTGGTTGTGCTGTCATCAGAGGAAGAAGGAGGGTGGGTTAGTGGCCTAGGATGTGGTAATTGGGGGTGCCAGGGGTGGGGAAAGGGAGCCATATGGTTGCTTTTTATTTTAATTAATTATTCTTGTCCTCAGTATTGTACAACCCCTCACAGGTTCTGTAGGCGGAAAGGGGATAGTGGAGATTCAGAATCACAGGATTTAGATTGTCTATATATTGTAACTTGATTTCTTTTATTTGAAATTTGAGCTCCTTGTTCACTAACTAGTCAGTAGATATGCTATTGAAGAAACTGAATCTTGTTGAGGGGGAAATTGCAGTTAAATGGTCGCTGGCTTACAACTTCTCATTGAGGGGGAGAGCAAAGGATTTAGCAGGGTTAATTTATTTTACATCCAAAGACAAGAAGAGATAGCATTTCATAGTAATCTGTCACTGGGCTTGTAGTAAGTATTTGCAAAAAGGGACAGAGATAGGGTAAGGTGTGGACCTTTCATTTCATTGACATAGGGACCCACCAAATGAATAACCTACATTTACAATTGATAATCTTAGAGAGCTGCCCTAAGCACCAAAGAAGTTAGATGACTTGCCCAGGGTCATGCAGACGTCATATATCAGAGGCAGAACTTGAACCTAGGCTTTGTTGGTTCCTCCCTTTTTGAAAAGAAGATCATACTTTATACTTCAATGTCTGCTGAGGTAAAGTTGTGCGAAGGTCAACTTGACAAACATGCGTGTGGGATTTTTGAGCACTCTGCATTGTAGTTCATTGGAATCTGGTGACTTGAACTCATCAAGAACAACTAGAAGCTCTCTTACTAGCTTTGAATTTACTTGGGTTCAACTCTCCATCAGTTATTTCCATTTTATCCTTCCCAGGGCGAAGATAGATAATTTTCCTTGGCAGAAAAAGCAATTTGAAACAAGTTGAATAGTTCATTGATTTCCATCTATATCATTCATTCAAACCATCTCATCGATCTTGAGCAGTGATTCCCTCTCTAATCTGAGCCTCTTCTTGCCTCCTAAAACAAACTCTTTTGTGTTGCTGTCCTTAGAATTCTTTACCAGCTTAGGTAAGATTGTGTGGATGTAATTCTTGAGGGTTTCCATTCCATCATGGGCCAACTTACCCTGGAGAATTTTCATTTTATCCATGATTTCTTACCTCTTTCTTTTCCCAGCCCTTTCAAATCTGCTCTTTCCAAATGTAGATCTTATTTCACACCAAACAAGGCTTTCTTCTGTACTCTCTCAAACTCTAGGCTGAAGTGGTCACTTTCTCCCAAGGTTCCCATTATTTCTGCTCCACTAAGAAGTTTTTTTCTCTTAGTTCATCAGAATAAGGACTCAAACAGCATTCTCGAATGAATAAAATCAACAAAAATAATTTTACTTTTATTTTTTATGATGATGAACTCAACAAACATGAATATTTCCTTACCCCAAGACCAGAAACAGGGGATTGTATGTGGCGTCATGAAGTTCTGTTACATAAGGCTTGTTTTTTTTTTAAGTATATATTGCTTTCAACTCTGGAAGTCTAACACTGCTCTGCTTGTTTGAGTCCAGTTCTGAACTTTCTTTTACATTTTTCTTCATATTTTAAAATGTTTCATTGATGCTTTTTTCTTTATTTCCTTTTCTTTCTATCACCATTTCAAAAGGGAGAGAGAGTGCAAATAACTGGGAGGTTGGGAGAGCTAGAAAGACTTTAGCAGGTGCCACTTAAGTACCTTCCTTTGAAGGAAATGAGACTCTACCAGGGGGGAGGCAAGCAGGGAGAGCATCCCAACATGGGACGTGCAATGGTGCAGAGGCAGGAGATGATTACATCTCATGTTCTGGCAATAGTTAGCAGGAGACGTGAACGGGAACAGACTATATCGAGGGAATTAATGTGAAATAAATAATACTAGCAACCATCATAGCCAGCATTTATGTAGTGCTTTTACAAATAATATTTCATTTTAACCTCTTAACAGCTCTGGGGAGGTAGGTGCTATTATTATCTTGATTTTACAGATGAGGAAACTGAGGCAGACCGTCTATGTGGCATCATCCAGGGTCAGACAGCTAAGGAAGTATCTGAGACTAAACTCAGGTTTTCCTGACTCCAGGCCTGGTGATCTATCCTCTGCATTACTATTGCCTATTAAATCACCACTACTTAGAAAAGTAGTGGAGTCACATTGTATATTATATCATCAAGTCTGTTCATTCCCTTCTCCCTGACTGGTGTCATTAAATGATCACCTCTTGTTTTGTTAGCAAACACACTTACTGTCTGGAACAGGGGTGGCGATTCTGATTCAGGCAATGAGGACTGAGGACCTAGGGGGTCACTTGTGGCCTCGAGGCTGAAGGTTTCCCACCCCTGGTTTAAAAGCTCTAGGAAAAACAAATCCAAAGGTGTTGGGGAAGGATTTTAGACTCATACCAAACCATTAGGTAAAAAGGCTCTCCTGTGTGCATATTCAGATAGATTTGAACCTAAAGATGTCTCCTGGCTTGCCTGACTACCTTCCCATGGTCCTGATGCCACATTCAGGTCATGTCTGCACTTGCTGCACACTGGATCTCGATAACCTCCCCTTGGTGGAGTCCTTTGTTTCTGTAGCTATAGGGAGTAAGCTTCCACTGGTGCCCTTTAACCCCAATCTTCGGAATAAGAGAATGTGGAACTAAATGCACTCTCTGAGCCATTCATCGGGCTCTGGCTAGTCGGCTATTCAAAGTGCTGCCTTCCTCAGAAGGGAGGTTTCCTTCAAAGTGGATCTCACCACCAGAGCTGACAATTGTTCACGAGTCTGCAATGGGTTTCTTTTCCCCTCTTAACTAGATTGTGAGGGAGAGCAACAGCATGTTGAACCTGGAGTTTGTAGGACCAGGGTTCAAATCTAGCTTCTGACACTTATTAACTGCATGTCCATGTGCTTCGAGTACTTAACTCTTCCGAACCTGGAGCATCTATTTAAGACTCTAAGATATAGGTGAGACAGGACCTGCATTGGGAAAATCTCAGCTCTCCATAGCTTAAGGCAACTCCATTGCAGCCTGAAATTCAGCAGTGCCTCTGTTTTGGGTATATTATATGTCAGTCAGTTTCTCATATCCTTTGTTAAATATTTACAATAGCTTTAATGCTTCTTTCTTTGAAAAATTGCATATGCTCTTTGCTTTACCACTGTAGGAAGTGGGGTGGGGGGAGGATGGCAAGAGATGGAGGGGAAGCATACAGGGATATGGGACCTGGGAGTGCTGTGGACAAGGATTCCATCTTTTGTGTCAGTATTGAGAGTGACAGCATGGTGTGGGCTGTGTCTAGAATAAGAGGACCCAGGACTAAATCCTAACATGTATGATCTTGGACAAATAACTGTTCTCTTAGCCTCACCTTTAAGACGAGGGAGTTGAACTATTGATTAGTCACTCCATCAGTAGTATTAAGCTCCTACTCAGTGCCAGGCACTATTCCAAGTGCAGAGGATATAGGGGCAGAGGCTGAAATGATCTCTGTTTTCAAGGTATTTACATTGTAATGGGGGAAACAAGCTCTCCCAAAATATATGCTGCATAAATATAAAATTGGGTAGTTAGGCAGCATAGTGGATAGAGTGTAGTTCCTACAGTCAGGAAGACTCTTCTTTGTGAGTTCAGATCCAGACTCAGACACTTCCTAGCTATATGACTGTGGGAAAGTCTCTTCACCCTGTTTGCCTCAGTTTCCTCATTTGTAAAATGAGCTGGAGAAGGAAATAACAAACCACTTCAGTGCCTTTGCCAAGAAAACCCTAAGTGGGTTCACCAAGAGTTGGACAGGACTGAAACAACTGAACAACCACAAATACAAATTTAATTTATGTCACACACACACACACACATACTCACAGTAGTTAAACACCAGGTAGTTTAGGAGGGAGGGCACTAGCAGTTGGGGAGGGATCAGGAAAGGCTTCTTGCAGAGACATTTAAAGGGAAAAAGGGTCTCTGAGGCAGAGGGAAAGAGGGAATGCATCGCAGGCACTGAGCCCTATGATTCCAGAGAACATAAGCTCATGGAGGGCAAGGATGTGGTACCATGGAAAGTTCTAGAGTCGCAGGACTGAATTTCAAATCCTGTCTCTTCCTCTGCCTCTTACTATCTGTGTGACCTTGTACAAGTCCCTTCCCCTCCCTGGGCCTCAGTTTCCTCCTCTGTAAAATGAGGGGGTTGGATTAGCTGGCTTCTGAAATCCTTTCTAATTCTAGAGCTAGGAACCTATGAGAACCTTCTCTCACTTTCCCTCCATGGGCCTCACTCAGTTTTCTCTTCTGGAAAAGTTGAACTGGCTGGCCTCTAAGGTTCCTTCCAACTCTGCAAGTATGGGACTATAACAATTTCATTTTTGTCTCCCTCTCCTCAGCACCTACTACCATGCCTGGCTCATAGTAGGCATTTAAAAATGTTTATTGCTTTATTGTAGAACTGTTCTATGAAAGGTATTTTAAGTTGATAAGAATAACAAATTGGCCAATATTTGCAGTTTCTATAAGATAGGCATTATGGTCAATGACTCATGAAACAGAATAAATCCCCTGAAAAGACCTCTTCAGAGAGAGAGAGAGAGAGAGTCATTAAAGGAAGGGAAAGCTAGTCTAAATACATATATGCCTTGTTTTTAAGAAAACTTGATTGGCTTTTTTTGACTAGCTAACATAACAGATAAACTTGCCAGGTAATGGTTCATATTTCAACTGCTTACTTTCCAAAAGGAGTCACTACAGAAAATTTCCCTAGGAAAATTAAGAATATTGTTTGATTTAAGAAATTCAATTTATTCTGCAGGGAAAGAAGGCTGGATTTGGAGTTAAAGGATCTGAGTTCAAATTTCTACTCTGCCACTGTGTGAACTTGGATAAGTCACTTTTTTCTCTACCTCAATGTTGCTATCTGTAAAATAAGAGGAAATGGCTTCTGAGGTCCTTTTTATTTCTGCTCTAAATTTCTTCTCTTTCCCAAAACCGTAAACCCAGTACACTCTGAAGCCCATGTATTGCACACCAATAGGTCCCTGCTCAAACTCCACTTAATGACTGTTTTCTGGACCCTCCTGGCTTAAGAGTGATTATCAATAGTAACTGTTGTTCTTTCCCTCCCAGCTTGATTTACTTATATATTTTTTCTTTTGCTCATTAAAAGGACCATTCCCTAATTACTTCTTAAAGAAGCCTATTCGGTGGGGCGGAGTCAAGATGGCAGAGTAGAAAGACACACATATGCAGGGTCTCCCCACACAGCCCATAAAATACCTGGAGAGAGGGACTCTCAACAAATTCTGGAGCAGCAGAAGTAGAGAACAAGAGAGTGGAGGAGATTTCCAGCCCAGGGTGACCTGAAAAGCCTACGGAAATGTCTGTTGCACCAGATGCGGAGCCCAGCCCAGTCTTGGCTACATGCATGCTCTTCTTGCCAACAGCCCTTGGGGGTGGAATCTCCAGTCTCAGAATCCCCAGTCCCAGAATCCTCAGTCCCAGCCACAGTAGGTCCTCAGATCCCTCAACCCACAAAGGTCAGTGATGGGGTTTTGTCAGATGGCCAGGAAGGGAGAAAGACCTTCCATAGCTCTGGCCTTAGGCAGCTGCTGCAGAGACCACATAAGCAGGCACAGCAGCTGGATCCATTATTGGAGTGTAAAAACCTCTAGAGGCATTGAAGAGCTGAGTCTTACCTCAGCCCTGGGTAGAGGCCCTGGCCCAGCTGGTCTTTGTCTCAACCTGAATGGTGGCCCTGCTCATCCAGCTTATGTGAAAATCAGCCCCCAGTGCTGACTTGGTGGAACTGGAGGCCAGGTGACTGTGGAGAGGTAACTGCTAAGATTCTGGACACAAAAATCCTTCTCTGCATCCAGACCAGTAGACACTTGATTGTGCCACCTTGGAGGAACTGAGATCTCACAGATTCCCAGAGTATACCCTACTCTTTACAAAGGACTCAAAAGTCAAGTAACTGGTTGGGAAAAATGCCCAAAAAAAGGGGAAAAAAATAAGACTATAGAAGATTATGTTCTTTGTGAACAGATATCTTCTCCCATCCTTTCAGATGAGGAAGAACAATGCTTACCATCAGAGAAAGACATAAAAGTCAAGGCTTCTGTATACCAAACATCCAAAATAAATATTCAGGGTTCAGGACATGGAAGAGCTCAAAAAGGATTTTGAAAATCAAGTAAGAGAGGTGGAGGAAAAATTGGGAAGAGAAATGAGAGAGATGCAAGAAAAGCATGAAAAACAGGTCAACACCTTGCTAAAGGAGACCAAAAAATGCTGAAGAAAATAACACCTTGAAAAATAGGCTAACTCAATTGGCAAAAGAGGTTCAAAAAGCCAATGAGGAGAAGAATG
>JAQQSK010012099.1:0-12008 GCA_028658325.1 Potorous gilbertii
GAGGTCCTGAGTTCAAATCTCACCTCAAACACTTGACACTCACTACCTGTGTGACCTTGGGCAAGTCACTTAACCCCAATTGCCTCATCCTGGCTCATCTCCAGTCATCCTGATAAATATCTGGTCACTGGATGGCTCTGGAGGAGAAGTGAGGTTGGTGACCTGCACAGCCCTCTTTCACTCAAAACAAAGTCAAGTGCAAGTCATGTCATCATTTCTCTGAAGGCATGGTCTTCTTCAGCAACGAAGAATGAACACACATTTCTCACAATGAAGATACTATTAAATCTTATTTTATTATCTATCTTATAGTCATTTTTTCCCTTTTTGTAGAAAATACAACCTACATTTAAGGCTACAATTATTGATTTTTTTTTCTTATATCACACTCAGCTATGATCTTTTTTCTTGCTAATGGAACAGAAAGTAACAGGAAATAATCTCCCTGAGGGTAAGGCCTATCTCATCTTTGCTTTCATCTCACCAGTGCTTGGGACATATTAGGTCCTGATGAATGTTTATTGAGACATTGAGAAACTTGACCATACTCTCCTGCAGTTAGTTTTTTTATATCCAAATATTCATCTTTTCACTTTCATAACCATAATTCTAGTTTCTAGAGTAGTTTTTTTTCATCCTTCCTTGTCCTATTTGTGATCTTTAATTTTCAGCTAAAATGACATTACTGATGAGCATTTGTTGTGTCAAAAATATTTGTTAAACTGATTTTCCCCTATGATATATATTAAATGACCTATGAAAAACCATGAATGTGCAAAATGGAAGTTTAATTTCAGGGAACAATATATGTCATACCATTGACATTTTCATCAATTAAATTTCATCAGGGTTAAGAAATGCCTAGGGAATAGAACTTGTGTCTTTCCAACTCCCCTTTTTGTGTTGTTTCCCCCAATTAATATATGTGATTTGGGCACAAAGACTGCCTTGTTTGCTTGTATTTGGGTCCCCTTCCTTACCATAATATCTGGCACTTAGAGTGTGTGTTCTTAATAAAAGTTCTTCTCTTTTTACCTAGCTAGCTATCATATACATACACACACACAAATATATATACATACATACATATATACACATCTACATGTATATACATATATGTATACATAGTATATATTTATGTATGTGTGTATACACACATATACATATATATATGACACACACACACACACATATATATATATATATATATATGACATAATTATTTAGCAGTTATTACATACTGTGCTAGGGATATGAGAAGAAAAAGGTTTCTATTCTATGTGAAAGAAGTAACTTTCTCATAGATAAACAGACCTGATGGATAGATGGATGGATGGATATATAAATAAACTAATTGAGGGGACATTAGACTCTGGAGAGAATCAGAAAAAGGTCTCTTATAGGAGGTGGCACATTAGCTAAGCCTTAAAGATAGCTGGGTCTTCCAAGAAGATGAAATGAGAAGGAAGTATATTGTAGCCATGGAAACAAAAAACTTCAAATACATGGCAATGGGAAATGAAAGGGAAGGACAGAGAAAACTGAGTATGTGAGATTGACTGGAATGTAGGATATATGGGGAAAAAGGAATACTGAATCCAACAAGAACGACTGGTTTTAGCCAAACTGGGATGGAATAATGACAATGAATGTAGCAACACAGAAAGAAGACAAAACTACTCAACTTCTATTTTTCTTCTTCCTGAAGACCAAGAAGAATGGTCTTCAGCTAAGAAAATAAGAACAGTTTGCAGAAAATTAGAATATAATAGTACTAAGGAGATGAGGAAAAACACGTGTTCTCAATGAGTTTAAGTCACCAGGCTAAGTGAATTACACTCCATGAAGTGGGAAAAAAGGAGGATCTGTTTATTTACCCCACAATGCAAAAGCTGATTGGTGACTGATTCCTGGCTAAACATTTTAGACCACATTTTTAATGAGCTTATACATGAACATTTAGAAAGAAAAGTGTTCACCATGGGCCAGCATGAGGTACTTTATCAGAAATCTAGAAAAATAATTCCATTTCTTTTTAAATTTTTTATTAGATGAGCAGATCAGGAATACACCACTGAAACAATGCATCTGGCTTTCATCAAGGCTTTTGACAAAGTCTCATGATTTCCTTGTGGAGACAGAGAGGATATGGTAGAGAAAATAGTAGTATTAGATTTGGACTTGGCTGAAGAAACTGTAGGCAAGAGATGACATTTGGATGTCATTTGGAGAGATGACATTCTGAAGTGAGTACTCAGGTGAAGTATCCAAATGTTCTGCCATTGGTAGGTCTGGTTCAATGTTATCCCACTTCTCAAACCTCTGTCAGCGGACTTCCATGTAAGAAAAAATTATTTAGTATTTATATGCAAAGTCAAAGATGAATGACATAGAATAAGATAAGATCTTATTGAGAGTAGAGTAATATACACAAATATGTTGTATACATGTATGTGTATATGTATGTATATATTCTTTATTAAATGCTGATGATGTTGATAATGATGGTGGAGATGGTGAAGATTGTGATGGAAATGATGATGTCTGGACCTGGGATTTCATTGGTATAGGATAGGAACTCCCAGTACATAAATGTGCCCCCCTACTCCAGTTCTAGCCAAAGCCCTTAGGAGCATGAATACAATAATCTCTTACACTTCACAGGTGTTAGGGGCACAGTGCTCCTGCAATCTGAAAAAATCCATGCAAAATTAGTTGACCCTCCCTTCATTCCAGAGGAGAAGTCTGAATTATTAAGGTATTAAGATAAAAATATGCTGATATTATGCAATAGTACACATATATTTTATGTATTTCTGAGTTTCTAAATTCTTTCCATGTTGTCTCTGGCTTCCATAAAACTCCCCCCAAATTCCCATTTAAGTTCTTCTGACAACTAGCAGCATATTAGAACTACAATGGGGAAAGTTGCAATGTGGAAGGGATAACTGTGTTTTTAATTCTCCTCACCTCCCAAATCATAGTACTGCTATTGTGGGGGACTGTGGCCACACTACTTCATATCCTAACAGAGTGGTCTCTTTCTGAAACCAACAGAGTAGCATCAGTATTTCCCACAATTATTTCTGACTGTGGCCATGGAGTCCAAGCTCCAGTTGGTGCTACTAAACCATTTTGAGAAATGAGAAAATGATTTATGTCAATCCTCTAAGGACCAGGTTAACAAAACAATGAGGCAGGGCCTCCTCCTCGGGATGTCTATCAAATAATTAATTTCATTTAAGACCCTATGATTCTTGGAAACCATTTATTCAACACAAAAACGTAGGAACTTGTATCAATGGAGAGACTATTCCACACCAGAGAAACCACTGATTGTTGAAGTAAGAAAGAAGATCAGACAGATTTTCTAACTGGGAGACAAGAATAGTCTGAAGCCTGAAAAGATGAAGCAAATTTATACTTGACTTTGTAACTTTGATTTGGGCTTTTTTTTTACTTTATCACAGGGTTTGATGTTCAGAGTGCAGCCTTGATTTCAGGGAAAGATGGGATCAAATCTTACCTGAGATCTATGCCATCTGTGTGATGGAGGGCAAGTCATTCAATTTCCCTGAGTATCTCCACCGTAAAATGAACCTAGTTAAATGGACTTATCTCATAGGGTTGGTCTAAAGATAAAAGGACAATTTTAAACTATAAATTACTTTGCAAACCTTAAGGTTACACAAGTAAATAAAGGTCAACTATATGTTTTATAGACATACTCAAAAGTTTCATTACAAAATCAGTGATCATTTTATATTGAATACTTAATGCTTCTTGGTTCAACTGAACATAAGCTCCCCAATGGCAGACACTACATCTATAGTTTCATTTCATATTTACAATCTGTAAGACCTTGGGCAACTCATTTAACATCCTTGGGACTCAGTTTCCTCGTGGGACCTCCAGATCTAAAGCTATGAATTTATAATCCTATATTTCCACATGTATGTACACAAAGTAATCTATAATAATTTCCCATCTGACTACATTTCCTCTGTCTTCTCTGTTATGACCCAGGAACTACTTCATGCAGGGTGAAAGGGAAAAGACAACATTAACATCCATAACAACAAACGAGTAGAACTTGCATTTCCAGAATGGTTACCTGAGAACACTAAGGAGATAATTATTATTGAGTCAGTCCAGCGTTCCAGTAGCCTGATCACAGCAGGTGCCAATGCACACCCCCAGGTTCCCCTATCAAGGGATCATCTCAAAATCACCAAAACTGATGAGGTGTGTGAGAGAGAAAAGTGGATCCTATATGGGTACTTCCCTGGCCTTCTTGGTCACAGACCTAATTTTAAACTTTTTTTTTTACCTGTCCACTTACACACTCCCAGTTCTGGCACATATGCTTACTAATTCCATCTTCTAAAAAACTAAGAGAATTCTAGGTCTTAGAAAATCAATTTGACTAACAATAGCACAAAAATGGGAAATAAAGTCTTCTCTTCCTTCAAATAGACACGGCACAATCTATCTGAAAGTAAGTGGTCTTATAAACCACTAAAGAAGGAAGAGGATGTCTTTTCCTCAGTTTTCCCTGAGCCACTGAAGTCAAGGCTATGCCCATCAGGGCAGCTGCAGGCTGCCCTAACTGCCGAGTCATCCACAGCACCCCTAAAATTTCCTGGGCATCTGGGGTAGGATAGTGATTGCCAAGAAAGTTCCCCTAAAGGTTTTGCATTGCAGGATGGTTAATCAACCTTGTAGCTAATCCTGAATTTCTACACACTTTTACTTTCAACTGAAATACAGCTAATGGGCTGTTCCTGGTGGCCGGCCTGTATCATACTGTGTATTATTCAGCTGCTCTGCAGCTTCTCTCCATCAAGTTCCAGCTCTGGCGATGGCAGTGATAGCAGCTCTTCCTTTGTGAGTTGGGGCAATGCCAGGCAATCACAGGTTCTTTGATAATTCAAAGATTAACTGGTTCTCATGGCTTGGCTTAGGGGAATGGGCCAGCCATGGAGGGAACACGCTGTCCTCTCAGCAAGTCCAGGGGTTTCTTTCCATCCCTCTCTTTGGGAAGGTGCTATGTTGATCAATATCGGTCACTGCCTGTTCCCAGATTGTTACCATTATCAAACCAGTGAGACATTCAGTCCTGGTGCTTCTGTAATGCTTCACTGGTTGGCCTGGGTTGCTGAGCGGTTGGGCAACCAGTGTACCCAGGAGGAAATGGGCACTCTGCTGAGAAAGGGAGGGGATATGGGAAACCTTTCCACCTGATCCGATGAACAAGTAGCAATCCATCAGAGCAGAAGGGATGTAGAAAGAGGGAAAGAAAGAAGGAAGGAAGGAGAGAGGAAGAAAAAGGAAGATAAAAAATATGAAAGGAAGAAGAGAAGGAAGATGGAAAGGAAGGAGAGAATCAATAGAAGAGGGAAAGAGGAAGAAAAAATGAGAGAAAGGAAGGAAGGAGTGAGGGAAGAAAGGAAGAAAAGGGAAGACAGGAAAGGAGGGATGGAAAAAGGAAAGGAGAGAAAATCAATAAAGAAGGGAAAGAGGAATACAAATAAAAGAAAGGGACAAATGAAGGGAAAGAAAGAAAGAGAAAAGAAAAAGACAAAGGAAGGAAGGAAAGAATTTTTCAATGTTTGACAAGGAAGTTCCTACCAAAGAATCACCAGCTAGATTTTGAAAACCTCACTCCCCTCTCTCACAGAGTGGGTGAAGCTACCTGGCCTCTACTGTAAGGTCCCTCCTTCTTTTCTCTTTGCCTTGCCCCTTATTGTCCTCTAATAATTATTTTTTGAGGGCAGGCTGGAGGGAGGAGGTGCTACTTTACCATTCAGAATAGAAGAAAGGCTACTCTTTTAGCTTTCAGAGAAAGTCAGGTAAACCCAAAGAGTGAACTTTTGTGTTTGGGTACACAAAGACATCACAGGATGATGTTTCCGTTCACTGGGAAATCAAGGAAGATGCAGATAATGCAATAGATGAAGGTAAATGCTCTTCACTATGAAACAAAGTGTGTGTCTCCATATGCACTTAGGTGGGAGTGTATTACAGCAACAAAAAGTCCTGTATAATATTTATTAAAAAAAAACATTGGAATCTCATCGGTACCATTTTTCAAAAACTTAAGCAGTTGTGTTTTTGTGACAGCCTCTTTCTCTAAGATGAAATTTGAATTTATTTTGAAATTATTTATGATATACAACTCTTTTTTTAAAAAAATTTAATCCAGTTCTACCCAGTTTTGTAAACATGGCTTCTATCTAGGGAGAGAGAAATTCTAACTCCATCCAAGTCATTCAACTGATCAAAATCTGCATGATGTACCAAAGGCCATAGCAAAAAAATGTTTTGCTACAAAGAAGCAATAGTTAAAAAGTCTGATACTCTGTCCAGCTTCTCAAAAAAAAAAATACAGGCTGCCCATTATAACACCTGCTGCTCACAATGAAAGTTCAAGCCAACCAACTCATGCCCTTCCATCCAAATATCCAATCTACCCACAGAGAATTCAAGCTGTCCAGCCACACACCAGCTGCTTGCTCATTCACTGTGGAATGCTGGTCTTTAGCTCCCTCATCTCATCTAATGCTGTTCTCTTGGGCTCCCTGCCCAGCTGACATGTCCAGAAAGAAGCCACCACTGCAGCATCCTTGACCTTCCCGTGAACCAAGTGGCTAAGTATGTCCTCTTAAAGGTCAGTAGAATTCCATACCTACTTAACTATGGAGCCCAAGCAAACCAGCAAGTTACCCAACTCCCTAGAGGTGATAGGATTTTAAAACATTGCCTTTGCAATGTCAAATGAGATAAGGGGTAACCTAACCTCAGGGTAGTATGGGATTCATCCTTTTTTTGATGACATAATGGCATTGGAGGTCATATCATATACATCTAGAAGCTAATTTCTGTCCTTATAATTTCATTTCAATAAATGCTGGATTTACAGGATAGGCATCAGTGCGTCAATAAATTAACATTTTAAAGTGGCCATTTGGTGCCAGACACTGTTCTAAGCACTGAGGACACAAAGAAGAACCAAGATACATAATTTTTCGGTCTTACCTTACCTTCTCCTCTTATGGGTTTGGTCATTTTTATCAATAGCCACAGAATCAGAATTAGAAATTATCACAAAGGCTATTTACTCAAACTGTACTTGGCCAAGAAATCTTCTCTTCTCCTATTCTCTTCTTCTCTTCTCTCTCTCTCTCTCTCATTCTATCTCTGTCCCTCTACACATAGATATATCATTTTATATATATATACATACCTAGATAAATATACACATATTCTGATATATGGCCATCAAACCTGATTTCATTTATCTTGAGTACCTCTACAAAGCCAAGAAAACCTCTCCCACAACTGGTCTGTTCACTGTTCCCCAAACTTGATGCTCTACCTCTCACTTTCTTTCCTTAGCACAATATATTCCCATGCCTAAAATACTCTTCATCTTCACCTCTCTTACTTCATACTCAGATGGAGCTAAGATCTTGTTGATTTTGAGTATCTGCAAATGGGAAAGCTCACAAATCATCAAAGATTGCCCATCCTATAGGAGCCTACTCAACCCTATGATTTACTTCTGCATTGTGACTCTATGGGATACTCATCTTTAGTCTTCCAGATGCAGTGATGTTCTATACTCTGTTTCCATACAGTCGCATTGGGGAAATGGCAGTATTGGAAAGAGGGTCTATGCTTTAATGAGAAGTTTAACATCAGTAAAAGAACTTTTGCAAGTTCTTTTAATTTTTTTGTATTGATTTATTTCATTTTACATCACATATTTATAGATCATCCCCACTCAGAGAATGTCCGTGATGACAAAGTAAAACAATTAAGAAAAAATTAATAATACTGTGACTTCATCTGAATGTAATACAACATTCCCCATCTGGAGCACTCCTCCAACCATTCAAAGTTTAATTATTAATGAACAGAAATCTATTTTCTCTTCCTCCTGCACTCTTCCCATCACAAAAAAAGAAAAAGATAAATTCCTTGCAACAAATGCACAAATCAAACAAATTCCCTCCCTGGATATATACTTAAATACATATATGTACACATATCTATATACATATGTTATATATGTGTGTATACAAACATGTATGGATATGTGGGTATACATTCTATCACTCCTCCTTCAGCAGGTGGATATTATGTTGCATCCTTTGGACTCATATATGGTTATTATATTTACAGTTCTCACAACTTTCAAAGTCAATTCTTTTTACAATATTTTTCTTATACAAATTGTACTCGGTGTTGCTCATTTCATTATCAGTTCATAAAACTTTTCAAAATTGTTCATTTTGTAACATTAATGTTAAAGAATAAGTTGGCGTCCTGCTCACTTCATTCTGCATCAGTTAATGGAATATTTCTTTTTCTCTTTGAAATCATCTATTTATGCAATCTTATAGCACAATATTATTCCATCATATTCATGTACCACAACTTACTCAAATAATTTTCAATGTTTTACGTATCTTAGAATTTAAAATTGTATTAGAGAAATTGGATCCAAATTTTTCCCCCAATTAATTGTTCCCTTTTACCTTAGCTTCATTAGATTAGTTTGTGCAAAAAATTTTTATTTTATATATCCAAAATCTTACACTTTAGCTTATGTGATCTTCTCCATCCATTGGTTAATCATAAGCTTTTCTATTCACAAAAATAAGAAGTACTTTTTTTGAAAATTCTCAATTTTTGTGATATAAATATTAATATTTAAGTCACACTTTAATTTAGAGCTTATCTTGCCATGAGATGTTGATCTAAATCCATTTCTCCCATACCACTCTATTTTCTAAGCAAGTTTTGTTAAATAGTAAATATTACCCCAATATCTGGATTTTTTGTGCTTACTGAATGCTTTGACACTGGATACATTTGAGACCATATGCTGAGTAGCTACTCTTCAATAGCTTGATCTCTTTGTTGTTGTTGTTTTTAACCAGTATGAATGAAATTGTTTTGAGAATTACTACATTGTAGTGTAGTTGGAAACTTAGCACTAGCAGCCTCCCTTCCCTCTCATTTCTTTTCATTAATTCTTTGGAAATTCTTAACCTTTTTGCCTACATAAAAATTTATCATTTTTCTAGCTCCATAAAGAAATCCTTTGGTAGTTTGTTATGGCATTGAAGGAAAATAATTTCGATTATATTTTTATTATATTAATTCATCTTACCCACAAGCATTTCTTTTCCCAATTAGTTAGGACTACATTTCTATAAATAATCTTTTGTAGTTATGTCTATATAGTTCTTGTGTAGATCTTAGCAGGTAAACTCCCAAGGACTTTCCCCATGACAACCCTAAGCCTTCTAAAACTTTCATTAAGTATAATTTCCTTTCTTGGTTAACTAACTTTCAGATCAGTACTGAATAGATTGAAGAGTTGGCATAAGGGTCAATAGTTAGTGAGGTAATCATAGTCAACATTTTGGCTATTATAAAGGTGCAGATTTTTTTCCACACCCGTGCTATCTTCTCTCTCTTCAGACTCCTTGGTTTAGCTTTTAAAGTGCTACACAACCTATTCCCATTCAATATTTCAAACTTCCTTGGACATTACCCCTCCTCCTGTAATCTATGATCCAGACAAACTGTCTTATGTCTATTCCTAATGCATAGCGCTCCATCTCCCATCTCCATGCCTTTGCACTAGTCATCCCTCATTCCTGGAATGCACCCTAGCTTTCCTTAGCTCTGCTGTAAAATGTCTCTTACCCTAGGCTGCAACTCAAGCCTGCCTGACCTGCAAGATAATTTTTTAGATCCCCTAACCCTTAATATTGTAGCTCATAACTACATTGCATTTAAATACTTTGCCTATATTTGTATTTTTATCTTTATATTTATAGCATATAATATATGAGATACAATATGGAATATAAAATTGGCTTACTTTTTCTTATTCTTCCCTGCTTTATGAAGTGATGCTACTCATATTATCTACAACCTTCTTCAGATTTTTAAAGGGAGAAGAGAATGAATTTTTATATAGTACCTACTATGTGCCAGTCACTTTATGAGTACTTTAGAAATATTATCTCAATTGATCCTCACAAGTTTAAGTTCAAAACCAGTGTGTTCTTTGGAAGTCATCTTTCTTTGGTAAGGAAGTCAGATTTCTGCTGACTAAAAAACTTTCAGGCTCTTTTGATCCCTTTATTATGGCAATGAATTTGCCATAGATGCAGTTCTGCTTGAAGTTATCATCACCAGAGTCAGTCTTTTCTGTTGCCCATTTCCCTTAAAAAATCAATATGTTATTTATATAATTCAAGGTTAACTAATCAGTCGACATTTATCAAACACACTTGCCAAGTACCACCTTGAACAATGAGAGACGCTAAAACAAGAAAAAAGGTGCTCCCTGCCCTCATTGAACTTACATTCTAATATGGAAGATAACCCATAAAAGGAATCTGAAAAGGAAAGGGAAGAGAATGTCCCCAGCCTGGGGTAAAGATGGAAGAGTCCAGAGGTGTGCATCCTAGGTTATTGTTTTTGTTGTTTGGTAGTACAGTGGTGTTGGACTCTTCCTGACACTCTGTACCATAGCACACCAATGCTGTCCATGGACTTTTCTTGGTCAAAATAGTGGAGGAGTTTGCTTTTTCCTTCTCCAGTGGATTGAGGCAAATGGAAGTTAAGTCACTTGCCTAGGATCACATAGTAAGAGTCTGAAGCTGGATTTGAACTCATCTTCCTGACTCAGAACTCCAGTTCTGAGAGGAGCCATCCAATAAAAAGTATGGATCTCAGGGGCAGATGTTATTTCCAAGGTGTGAATTCTGAGGCTGAAGTGATCCTCAATAGAACTTAAACAATATTAATTCCTTTTTCTCATATTTTCTTCTTGTTTAGAATCCCTAAATTCTTCCAAGATTCAGTTCAGTGTCATTTCCTCCAGGTAGCCCTTACCGATCCATTGGGTGATTAGCACACTCTCGCTTCTCAATGGTCATGTATATTGTCATCTGTTATACCCTCCCAGTACAATGTAAGCTTTCTGAAGACAGATTTCTAGTTTGTTTGTTTTAATTTTATATCCCCAGCACTCAACACAAGACTTTACACAAAATAGTAACTTGTTGGATTAGCTTGGTTGGACTGTAATTAAGATATCTTTTACCATCCGCACTGGGTTTCCATTTCATTTTAACTTTTTTTTGGTTTATATCCTAGTCTAAAGAACATTTTCCTCAACAAAGAAAGTCATGATAATCTCATTCATATAACACTTTAAATTTTCCAGAGGGCTTGCCTCATACCTGTGTTTCTTCATAATTACCCCATGGGATCCATATTGGAAAGGTGATTTTACAGATGAGGAAATTGAAACTCAGGGAGTTTAAATGACTGCTCCAGGTCAAACAGTATAAAATTCTTGCTATGGCACAAGGCTGCCTTTCTGGAGATAAAAAGAAGAGTTGAGTACTCTTGTTTTTTCTCCATTATCCAGGGTCATGGCCCTACATACAACAAACAGTAGCTCCTTCCCTTATTTGATTTTTTTCTTGCCTCCTTCCTAACTTTCAAAAAGATAAAGCCCTCAGGAGTATGCTTAGTATTAATAGATGGTTTCATTTTGTTTTGAATGTTAATATTCCTCCTGCAGCTCTGAGATAACAATGCCATTCCCATGCTTCCAAATACATTCACCTACTCTCAATAACACCCAAAAAGTTGGTCATTGTACATACTTCCACATCAGTCTTATTCTATCCATCTGTTGGATCATGTTCATGTAATTAGTATTTCATTCTTAATGGGAGCCCATTCTTTTTGTATCAACTTACCCACACAGTGTCAGGCTCTGGAACACTACCATGCTATCTTTCTTCCTACCGCTTGGAAATCTTCTCTCTCCAAATTTTGGGTATAGATCGGGCAGTATTCTGTTTCCCCCTGTCAAAAGAAGCTATCAGAGTCACTTCTTTCCCCAGTTTTTATTACTTCTACTTTATTGGTCCAAATCAAGTCCTTCTCATTTCTTCCAATCTTTT
>JAQQSK010012100.1:0-12007 GCA_028658325.1 Potorous gilbertii
GATATGACACACCCAGGCTCACACAGCTACTAAATATCTGAGGCTGGATTTGAACTCATGAAGATGAGTCTTCTTGACTTCAGGCCCAGTGCTCTGTCCACTGAGCCACCTAACTGCCTTAAACCCAAGTCCTCTGGACTCTAAACTCTCAATTATACCAATACTTCAGACTCCTCTACTGATGAATGGACACCGCAACTTGATGAAACAAAAAAATACAAACACAGGAGCAGCACTTTGGCGATATGGATTAGGGAATGGGAAGGGAGAAACAGCTAGTCTGACGAAAGGAAAAATTGGACTTTTTTTAAAAGAAAGATTTTATTTATTTAAATGTAAAATAGTACACTTTCAATACTTTTAAAGAGCCACTCATCCTTCCCATAAAGATGAGTATTCACTGCCTGCCCCAGAGCTGATTGCAACCCCTCTCTGACTTGGTATACATGCTTGGGTGAGAAATGGCACGTTCACTTGCCCAGCAGGCCCTCTGCCTTGCTTAGGGAAGTAGGCTGAGCCTAGGGGGGGAAAAGAATACGGAGAATTCCCCATCATTAGGTCTCTGCTCAAAGCCTTTCAGACAGGAATTGTCAGTAAAAGACCACGAGACACCTTCAAACTAGGGGAAGAAAACTGACATGAGAAATCATATGAAAGTCAAGTTTTTTCTTTTTAAAGCTAGCATTTTTATTAATACAGTGAATAGGATAACTATCACTATTTCTTTAAGGTAAAAAACCATCTCTTCCCTATTTTTTTTGAGGCAACCAGGATTAAGTGACTTACCCAGGGTCACACGGCTAGCAAGTATCTGAGGCCACATTTGAACTCAGGTCTTCCTGACTCCTATCCACTGTGCCACCCAGCTGCCTCTCTTCCCTATTTTTTTTAAGCTAGTTTTTCTTTGCTATGAACTTAGCAAATGAGAACATTTCACCACACAATACATAGAATGGAGTCCAAACGGCCTAGAAGGGAGCCTCAGCTGAAGACTACTGTCTCTCAAGACAGGGCCTGGGAGGTACAAGCCAAGCCCCAGGTGTCTGGCAGGAGACCTGCTTCCACCCAGGGAAATAGAGAACATCCACTGGGAGGAGACAGACTAGCTCAGGCCAGCACTCAAATGAAACTACCAGGAGATAGAGGCAGAAGCCAAGGAGGAATTCCTGTACAAGGCAGAGCACGGGGGAGCTACCCTTATCTGGTATAAGGTGCCAAAACTTCTTGGAGGGAGCCAGAGCAGTCCTTAGGGGCCAACTACCTGTCTCTCCTCAACAAAACAGAGAGACAACAAATCACTGATTGGGCTGGCAACCAAAAAGATTAGAAAAACAACAAATCAAAACTCATCATAAAAAACAAATAGGCAGTCTTAAACATCAGAGGAGATAAAACTGGCAAGAATAAAAAATTAACCTGGTATGTAAAAATAGGATCTGTTTATAAAAAGCTTAAATCATAGGTCAATCTGATTAAAGGAGGAAAACTAAATTGCCAATGTCAAAAAATGCCAGAATTTGCAACAAATGAAGAAAAATAAGGAAAAGTATTCAAAATTATCTTGCTCAATATATGTGAAGATAATTGATCAATTAAAATCACAAATGCACTGATTACTAAGATTAACTGAATACGAAACAGAATTCAAATAACCTTACTTTAGAAAAGAGAAATCCAACAGGTCATAAAGGAAATCCCTATGAAAGAAACAACCCAGGGTCAGACAGATTTACAAGTGAATTAGTTTTATGAAATATTCCAAAAATAATCAATACCAATATTTTAAGATTTCCTTGCAAAAATAGGTAAAGAAAGGAATCTTATAAAACTTTTTCCAAGATATAGTATGGCAGTTGGGAATAGAGGGACATACATGTAATCCTGGTCCAACTATGAGGGATATTGAGGCTGATAGATCTCTTGTGCTTGGGAATTCTAAGCTGCAGAGGGCTACATGTAGTTTGGAATCCAGATGGTGAGTTCCCAGGGAGTTACGAATGGAAAGAAGAACCAGTTTGCTTAGGAAGGGGCAAAAAGCCCAGTCAGAAAGAAAGCAGGTCAAAGCTCCCCTGCCTATCAGTAGTGGTCTTGGGTCCATAACTAGCCCTACACTTCCACCCTGGAAGATATAGAGATACCCAGTCTTTAAAAAGAGAGTGTGTGTACATCTTACTGATATCTAAACTAGGAAGGGATAAAGAAGAAAAAGATCTCAAATTAATATTGACATAAAAATATTTAGTAAGACATTAACAAAGAGGATAAAATGTATTTTAAAACATCACATGTTATGACCAGGTTAGATTTATACACCAGGAATGCAAGGTAACTTTTATGTTAGGAAAATTACAAACATAATACACCATATATCAATGAAAATCATAATTATATCAATAGAAGCAGAAATTGACAAAATACATCAATCTTTTGTATCAAAACACTAAAAAGTCTAAGTATAAACATTCCATTCCTTAATATGGTAACAATAATAGAGCTAGCATTCTCTGTAATAGGGAAATACTAAAGGTTTTTTCCAATAAGGGCAAAGTGAAGCAGGTATTTCCACTGTCCACACTATTATTTGACATAATTCTAGAAAAGCTAGCTAATAGCAATAAGATAAGGAAAAGAAATTGATGTAATAACCACAGGCAAAGAGGAAAGACAGTTACAAATTTTGTAGATGACATGATGATTTACTAAAAGATTTTTGGAGATTCAGTTTAGAAATTAATTGAAACAGGATAAAAAAACAACCCGCAAATATCAGCCTTCCTATGAAGTACCAACAAAACCGAATGAAAGAAATTTCAGTCAAAATGACTAGAGAATGTATAAAATGTTAGATAATTTAGTTACCAAAATGTAAATTCTGTAAACAAAATTACAAAATACAGAAGTAAAGACTTAAATAATGGAAGAATTATTAAGCGCTTATAGCTAGTCTGTGCCAATATAACAAAACTGAAAATACCACCAGAATTAATTCACAGATTCAGTGTCATAGGGTTATTTTGTAGAGCTAGACAAAAATAATAATGAAGTTCATCTGGAAGACAAGGTCAAGACTCTTAAAAGAAACATTAAACAAAAACAGTGAGAGTCCTTTGGGCCTAGTAGTATCAAATCTCAAAATATCTACAAAACTGGATTAATCAAAATAACTTGATATTATTTGCAAAACAAGAGGTCTATCAACAGAACAAGCTAGGTATAAAAAATACATTAATAACTGAACATAGTAATAGGGTGTTGTATGGGGTAAGAATTCACTACTCAACAATGGCTGGGAAAACTTAAAAATCCTCTAGAAGAAATGAAGTTTACACCAAGATTTCATACTATATGCCAAGAAAAGCTCCCAATAGATACATGAGATAGATATGAAAGGTTATGTAATGAAAATCTGTGGAACAAGTTTGGAAAAAGATCTTTTATAATTATGGGTAAGGAAAGAGTTTATAACCACAGAAAGGATAGAAAAATTCACAGAAAATAAAATCACCAGTTTTGATTACATGAAAACTGAGAAGATTCTGCATAAACAAAATTAATAATTATAAGCAGAAGGGACAGAATTAACTGTGGAAATATTTTTAAAGAGAAACTTCTTTGATAAAGATCTGACATCCAAGACATATAAAGAACATACTTCAAGATTAAAAAAGTCATTCCGTCATAGGATATAAGCAGATAATTCTTAAAAGGAGAAATCCATGTGATCAAAACCATAAGAGAAAATGTTCTAACTCATTAATAATTAGGAAAATGTAAATTGAAACAAACCTGAAGTTATGTATCACACCTATCAGAATAGCAAAGGCACTGGAAAATGGTAACTGTTGGGCTGCAGTAAAACTAGCACTCTGCTGCCCCACTGGTGCAGATGTGAACTGGTTTAGTCATTCTGAAAAACACTTTGGAACAGGATTTCCAAAAGATACTCAAGTAGGCATAACCTTTAACCAAATGATACCACTACTTGTCCTATACCCCCAAAAGAGATCAAAGAAGGAGGGAAAAATCCATACACACAAAAATATTTACAGTAGCATTTTTTGTTGTAGAGAAGAAATGAAAATAAAGCAAGTGTCCCTCCACTCGGGAATGACTGAACTGATTAGGATATATGCATGTACGAAATACAATTGTGCTATAGGAAATGATGAAAGGGAAACGGGTGGTTTCAGAGAAACCAGGGAAAACGTGTATAATCTGATGTAGAATGAAGTGTGCAGAACCAAGGAAACAATGTATACAATGACAATAATGGAAAGAAAAAAACAACTTTGAATGACTTAGAATTCTCATTAATACAATAACACTCATGTTTCCAGAGAATAGATGAACACAGTAGCACTTAATAGGGATTCATGGTATGCAAAGTGCTTTACAAATACTTCATTTCACCCTCATATTTTGCCCTCATTTTCCCTCATTTTACAGATAGGAAACGGAAGCAGTCAAGCTATTAAGTGTCAGAGGCAGGATTTGAACTCTGGTCTTCTTAACGCCGAGACTGGTATTCTATCCATTGTTTATCTAGCTGCCTGGGCTCAAGATGCAAAATGAGACATTTTTGGAAATGGCTAATGTTGATTTGTTGGCTTTACCAGGGGGTTTAGAAACTACTCAGTTATAGTTTAAAAAAAATAGAAAAAGCAAACAAAGGAACAGATTATTAAGTATACATCACTGGAAAGCAAATATACATAATAGTATAGCATAACAGTAAAATGACACATATAATAACAAGTATTCTGCTCCAACGACTGGGGAAAGGACTCACTATGTGATGTAAACTACTGGGAAAACTTTCAGGCTGTTGGCAGAAATTAGATTAGGACCAAACTTCTCATGCCCTAGGCTATAATAAGCTGCAAATGAATACATGACCTGGACAACATCAGCAAATTAAGAGAAGGGAAAGAAAGATCTTTCACAATCCTAGATAGGGAAAGAGTTCTTGACCAAACAAGAGGCAAAGGGACAAATAAGAACTTATTCAGACTTCTGGGGCACCCTAAAGACACCAGTACTGGGCCAAGCTAAGCCTTAAATGACTATTTAATACTGTCCAGTAGTTGATGTTATAAAGAAATGGCAGACTGTCCCTCAACATACCACAAACTTCCTTGATCTCAATGGAAGAAGGTAGATGTTGAATAGAGTTCTTTCAGCTTTCATAGAACATGGGAGAAATTTGTAAAATACATCCCCTTTTCACCTTACCCCTCAAGGCTCAGCTCCAGGGACCCTGACTTCATCCCACGGCTCACTCCCAATTATCTTGATTTTATACTCCTCTCTCTATTTGTTGTCTCCCTGACAGACGGCGAGATCCCTGAGGACAGGCAGGCATGTTTCATTTTTGGCTTCTTATCTCCAGTAGCTGGACTCGTAGCAGACATTTCACAGATGCTTAGTAACTAATGAGGCAGAAAGAAGGAATGTGCATGGCCAAGTAACAATACTGCCTCATGTACTTCATGTGAAACAAGGGCTAGAGATGCCAGTCATTCCCATCTTTGTTGGCGCTGACTCTTCTACCGTTGGGGAGCACAGCTAAATCCCAGCACCCAGGCTTTTGCTTTACTTTATATGAATAATTCTAGGGAGAAGGAAGGGGAAGGCCCTCTCGCCAACTATTAGAAAAGGCAGAATATGCTTAGTGTTTCAGAGATGGCACAAAGAAGCTGGATAATCACTGATCAAAGCAATAGCCCCCTCCAAAAAAATACAAAACTATGAAAGGATATAGTTGTTTTGTGGCTTTTTAAAAGAAAAAAAATGTTCTGAACCCTGGGTGAAAAACAATTTTAGAGAGTTAATAGAAGTTTTCTGTTTTGCTTCGTTTTGTTTTTTTAATTTAGGCAGACACAATATGGGTCAACAACCAGGTAATTTAATTTTTTTTTTAAAGAAAAACATTTATCGACCATTCAGTCCTAAACTAAATATGGTATAAATCAGAGGTAATCTCAGAGGGAGGGCCCTGGTAGTAGGGGTGGGGAGCCTGGCAAGGCCTCCTGCAGAGGTGAGATTTAAACGGAGTTTCAAAGGACGTCAGGAGGGGGACCATTCCAAGCATGAAGAACAGCCAAAGGCAGAGGTGGGGGGTGGAATGTCTGTTTGAGGAGGATCATGAAAAAAGCCAACCTAGGGAGATCAAAGAAATGTAAAAAGACTGGGAAGACAGGAAGGGCTCATGTCATGAAAGACTTTTAAAAGCCAAACAAAATTTTTTTCCCTTTGATCCTGGGGGTAACAGGGAGCCCCAGGAGTTCACTGGGGGCTAAGCTCGCAGAATCATCTTACAGTCTCTTGAGGGATGGCAAGTTAGTGATCCCTGATGGGAACAGTAATGAAATCTTACTTTTCAACAGAACTCTGGGGTAACACAGGACTTTACGTAGCCTATCCCCAAAGTCAGAGTATCTGGATGGGAAGAAATCTGGGCCAGAGATGGGGTGGTGATGACAAGTGGGTGGCAGTGGGGGGCAGGTGTGACATTTTTCTTGTTGGTTAAAGCTGTGGGGGAACCAAACTCAACTCGACTTGGTGAAAGGTGAGTCTTTAGAAACATCAGTTTGGCAGAAGCTGAGTGAATGACGAAGGACAGAAGGGAGGGGAAGGAAGGAGAGAGGAGAGGGACAGGGAAGAGAGGGTGCCTATGTACTATGTGGCAGGGAACATGCTAGGACCTTAACAAATATTATCTCACTCCATCCTCATAAAAACCCTGGGAGGCTGGTACACTAGCATAATTCTCCATTTTACCCTGGAAGAAGCTAAGGTAGATAGCAGGCAGATGACTTGTCCCGGGTCACACAGATAGTAAGTATCTGAGGCTACATTTGAACTTGAGGCCTGGCACTCTAACCACTGTTTAAAAGTCCAAGCAGGAAGTGATGAGGGTTTATACTGGGGTGGCAGTGTTAAAAGAGAAGTGGATATATATAAAAGATATTATGAAGAGGGCAGCTAGGTGGTGGAGGGGATAGAGCACCGGCCCTGGAATCACAAGGACCTGAGCCCTCAGTTTCATACTAGCTATGTGACCCTGGGCAAGTCACTTAACTCTGTTTGCCTCACCTGTAAAAAAAAGCTAGAGAAAGAAATGGCAAACTCCAGTGTTTTTCAAAAAAAAAAACCCAAATAGGGTCATGGAGAGTCAGATATGACTGAAATGACAAGTAACCACAGGCCTTGGAAAATAGACTGGATATTGGAGGGTGAAAATGAGTTGATAAGGACCCCTAGGCTGCTGGTCTCAGATCGCAGTACATTTGACAGTAATAGCAAAGTTAGGAAGGGGAGAGACATTTTTTGTTTGTCTGTTTTCTGGAAGGGTGATTATGAATTCAACTTTGGACACGCTAAGTGTCCAAAAGGCAGTTTGTGATGTAAGACTGGAGCTTAGAAGAGAGATCAGGGCTGGATACATAGATCTGGGAATCACCTGCATGAAGACAACTGAATCATGGGCACTGATGAGATCCCCAAGGGAGGTCAAGTAGAGGGAGATCAAGACAGAGCTCTGGGGAACTCCCATGGTTAGGAGTTATGACCTGGAGGCTGAGGAGTGGTCAGGCAGGAAAGATGACAACTAAGAGAAGAATGCAATGAAAGTCTACAAAGGAAGAAAGACTGCAGAGAGTGGTGGAGGTAGAAAACCATCATTCTTTGATCTGACACCGAACTGTCCTCTCTGCTCATGACACTATCCCCTGCTCCCTCATTCAGCATTGATCCAAAACATATTCCCTTCAAAGACAGCTGACCCAATACCCTGTCTAGAAGACTCCTCTCTAACTTTCTCCTTAGTTCAGGACACTGAGCCCAACTGGGTTTTCTTAAGCTAAATTTGTTGAAATGGGAGTCAAAATAAATAGCTTGGTTTCCCCTTGACTTTAACAAAAAAAAAAAAAAGACATATCAAGCTTACCTTCTACTTTCATCCACTCCTCCCCAACCTATCTCCCTGGCCCAGATTTCCTCCCATCCAGATACTCTATGGGGGAGCTGCTAGGTAAAGTCTTATGTAACCCCAAAGCAGGATTTCATTACTACTGTAATCAGGGTTCACCATGCCACTATCCTCCACAGGACTGGTGATTTGCTCCTATAAGCTCAGACACTTCCTGGAATTAACCCATTTACATTTGATTATACTTCAGTTCAGCTGTGATCCCGTCCAAATCTACCCAGACTCTGCAGGGATGGGGTAACACTTCACCTAGTAGTCTGCCCTCAGTAAAAGCTTCCCCTCAAATCTAGTTGCTTATTTTCTTTAATCTATAATCCTTTGCAGCAGGGACTCAATTATCATTACTTGAGTAAATGCTGGTTCTTAAATAGACCAGGTTGATGACTAACCGCAGTTGCCTTAAAATAGCAAATAACATTTTGACTTAGGCCTTTATCTATGACCAAGCATTGGGGATAAGGCTGGGGTGAAATGAGGGTGAAACTGGGTCTAAGTTAAGGACTCATCCATGAGGGAAAAACAGAGGATGAGTGGAACCATGTACAAGGCTAGGGAGGCAAGGAGGTGAGAAAAGACCAGAGATTGAGTCCCAGTCACCGAAAAATCGAGTGAGCATGGCTGAGGCCATTCAGGAAATGCTAGTTTGCTCTGATCAAGGCAAACAGCCCACCAGCCAAGAAGTACTTATTAAATAGATTGTCAGTCAGTGGATTAGATTCATTCTGAGCAGAACTGAGTGGAGGATTACAGGCTAGCCCATTCTGAGGATGATGAGAGTTAATAAAGCATGAGAACTCAGCAAAGGTGCCCTAGAGGAGAGGGATGCAGGCCAGTCAGCTCATCCTTATTATGCAGGAGGAGAAAGAAAAGGGGGGCCAGGAAGACTGAGAGGCAGACCCCAACTCCAGAGGAATTCTACTAACCTCTTAGAGGAAGTTCATCACAACTATCTCTAGTAAATGAGGGGTATTTCTTTACCCCATTGGAAAAGCCAATTCCCTGTGTCTCCTGGGATATAAAGCCCCACCCAACCCCCTAATGTCTACAGGTCATTCAGAAATGAGCATTTCACAGGAATCAGTCATCCACAGGACCTGATATCTCTAAAACTGAAGCCAACAGGAGCCTCCAGCAGGGATCCCAAAGCTGGTATAAAAGTAGGTCTGTGTGGTTTCTCCACTATTAAAAACTATTGGTTTGATCAACTTAGCAAGAGGCTTTCTCTGTGTTCTTCCACATCCCAGGCCCTTTCCAAGCTTTCCAGCTTTCTTAATGTGCTATCTTCTCCCTGGAGATGGTGAGCAACCTGAGGGTGAAGATCACCTTTTCCTTCTCTTTGAATCCCCAGAGTTTAGCTCGGTGCCTGGCACATTCTGCTGTTTAGTTGTTTCAGTCATGTTTGACTCTTTCTGACCCCATTTGGGGGTTTTTGACAAGGATACTGCTGCAGTGGTTTGTCATTTCCTTCTCTAGCTCATGTGACATGAGGAAACTGTGGCAAATAGGGTAAAGTAGCTTGCCCAGGGTCATACAGCTAGGAACTGTCTGAGACTGAATTTGAACTCATGAGGATAATTCTTCCAGACCGCAGGCCAGGTGGTCCATCCATTGCATCACCTAGCTGCCCTTGTCTGGCACTTAATAAATGTTTAGTGACTGACTGTACCTACCTGGGCAAGTATCTTCAATATGGCCCTTACCAAACAAATCTTTCTACTCCAGGCGCCTCAGGGGAAAACCCAAGAGTGATTCAGGAGAAGCCAGACATACACCTCCCATGGCTTTTTCCAGAAGTTTTGGGGTTTTCCCAACATCTATAACAGTCTGAAGAGGTTATTTTTAAGCTGGTTATTTTCAGCACCAGGAATGAAAACTTCAGTGGGTGAGTGAGAGAAAAGAGTAGTAGAAATGACAGGGCCATGGCTATGATCTCCTGAGGAGGAGGGGATGAAGGACAGCCTTCTCAGACAAAGAATTCCACATAAATATACAAAATAATTCTAAATCCACTGGTTTCCCATTGAATTGACCTATGACTCCACTGGCTTCCTGCATGTGTGCTAAAAAGTTTAGCACTGCTGGTGCTCAGTAAGCAGGGCTGGGCACACTGAACCCCCCATAGCCGTGGAGGGCAGCACTAAGCTCACATTTTCATCCCATCTCCTAATGGAGTTGGGATACAGTCAGCAACAGAGTGAGAGCAAGGCACCATGTAAAGGGAGCTTAAGAGAGGGGTCCTGGTAAAAGCACAGAGGGAGTACACCTAGGGTCAAGTTCTCCCCCTGACACAGCGTGGCCCAGTGAGGAGGGGCAAATCACTCATGGGAACTGTCCCAGAAGGTAGGTATGCTGGAGAACAGGTGCTGTTCTATGCATGGATGGAAACTTCCACATTTGAAAGATTCCCTTAAACCAATGAAATCATAGGCCTAGACCCCCTCCCACCCCAACCCTACACACTCTGTGTATGTATATATGTGTGTATAGGTATATGTGTGTTATATACACACACTATATAGACATACATAGGCACCTACTCACATATAATCTATATGGAGCACATAGACTATCTAAACACATAATATACACATATACATCTATTATTCACTCACAACAATCTATACGAAGCTGATATACACACTATATAGATTGTATAATATACATGTACATACATATACACATATGTATATATACATACTATACAGACATACATACTTACAATCTATATGGAGCTCATACACATAGACTATATGCATAATATACATCTATTATCCATTCACAACAATCTATGTGAAACTCATATACAACTATAGTGTGTAATACATGTGTACATACATATACACATATGTATTTGTATACACTATACAGACATGCATACCTATTCACACATATAATCTACTTGGCGTTCACACACATATACTATATATATATATATATATATATATCTATTATCCATTCATAACAATCTACATGAAGCTCATATATACACTATATATATTGTGTAATACACGTGCACATACACACATGTATATGTACACACTATATATACCCATTCGCATATATAATCTACATGGAGCATATATGCTACACACATTTACATATATCCTATGTTACATATACACACATATATACTCATCCATATAATCTCTATGGAACTCAAACCTATTATTCTGACCTCATTTTTACTATGATCTAGTTTTAGCTGAGTTGGCTGCCTGAAGGTTTCACTCTGCCAACTCAAAAGTCACGCATTATATAACAAGACAGTTGAATCAAACTAAAAATGAAAACCAGTCCAAATTTAGAAAAGATACTTCCTCTTCAGAATATGTCTCCCCCGTCTCTGTTGCTACAAATTCCACAAAGAGGTGGCCCATGAGCTTATTGCACAATTTAGAGAAGACTAGTGCCACCCCCCTCCTCCAATCACCCTGATTCCTTCCTTGGGATTAAACTTTAGCATTAAATTTAAAAAAAACAAACTCAAGGGTTAATTCACAAACATTCACTTCTCTCCACTCACAGAGCTAATATGGTCTACTGATCTCCCTGAACTGAGTCCAAGGGTTAACTTGGGATCCATGAAGTTCTAAAAAAATATTTTGTTAATTCCATTTCCACAGAATTGGTTTCCTTTTTAATCCCACATATTATTTTATGTATTCAAAAACATTTTTCTGATAAAAAGCTTCACCAAATTGCCAAAGTGGTCCAAGACACAAAAAATGTAAAGAATCCCAGCTCCATTCTCTCCTCAATCCAAAACCATTCTGCCCTCAACAGTCAAAGTTAATTTCCTAAAATGTAGGACCAGGTTATTCCTGACCTCTGTCCCTGCTACATGGCTCCAAGAATAAATATAAAATATTGTCATTTAAAACCCTTTCCAATCTGGTCCCTTCTTACCATTACAACGTTCCTAAACTTTCCTCCAGGCTCTCTGAATATCATTAGTCAGTTGTGCTTTTGCTGGCACATGACCCTCCATTTCCCACCTACATGCCTTTGCCCTGACTG
>JAQQSK010012101.1:0-12007 GCA_028658325.1 Potorous gilbertii
TATTAATTAGCTAAGCTAGGATTCAAATGCATATGTTCTGACTTCAAATCCACTGTCTTTTCCCTCAGACTATGATGACATTTTGTGGTGATGGCAATGTGGTGGCCACGATGGTAGTAAATATCAACCAAGTCCTCATTCAGAATCTGCCTCCTTCTCATAGTAATAGTGAGTGAGTCAGGAATACTGGAATATTGTGGCTCCCTGAACCAAAGTAGAGCAGGTATGGATGGCAGCTTTCAGGTACAGAGGACCTCTATTAGAAAACATTAAGCAATAGATATGCAAGGGCTCTGATAAGGATATTTTATGTCTTTTATGTCCACGAATAATTTAAAATAACAAAAATAAGACCAAAAACAATAATAAAATGAATTAGATTTGGATTCAAAAGATATGAATTCAAGTTCTGGCTCTGCCACTTTCTTCCTGTGAAATGTTGGGCAAAACATTACCTTTGTGTCCCTCATCTAAAAAGTGGGAAAGTTAGATTCAATGCTAACATCCCTTCCATCCCCAAATCCTATAATTCCTAATCAGTTTAATTAATGATATGGCTTTCATAATTATAATTTGGTTTACTAAAAGAATTATATTTTAGTACAAAATGCCATGCTATATTAATTAAAACATGATGTTACAGTAATTTTAATTGTATCTGATACCATTTCTTAGTGGCACATTGGACAAAACACTGGGCCTGGAGTTCAGAAGACCTGAGTTAAAATCCAGCCTTATATGCTTACCAGCTGACCCTGAGCAAGTCCCTTAGCCCTGTTTGCCTCAGTTTCCTCTTCTGTAAAATGAACTGGAGAAGGAAATGACAAACCACTCTAGTATCTTGGCCAAGAAAACCCCCAAAGTGGCCTTGAAGAATCGGACGCTACTGAAAACGATGAAGCAACAAAGATGATTGTTAGAAGCATTTATGTTCTATTGATAATGTTTTACCAGGTCTTATGATTACACTGGTGATTCATTTATTGATAATAAATGGTTTAGGAGACCATCTCCAGTCATTTTGATCTAAATCTTGCTTCTGGAGCTAGATGGCTCTGGTGGAGAAAGTGAGGCAGGTGACTTTGCACTGCCCTCCCTCACTTAAACCGAATTCACTTGCAAGTCATTGGCATCACCATCCTGATGTCATGGTCCTCTTTGAGAGTGGACAAGCAACATCAACAATAAAAGTAATTTATTAAGAGGACTATTAATAAGGGTTAGTATTTGGGGGTCCAGGCTCATTGTTCATCAATGTGAGAAACTCCTGGTTTGAAAACTCCTACCAAAAAAATTGACAATTCACCTGTAATTTATAGTGTCAAAGAGTTACCTGGGCCAGAGTTGTGAGGATGAAGTAAGACAACTTACCTAATGGAAGCTCTACAGAACTGCTAGCTATGGCACATGGGAATACTGGGCTTGAGTGACTCATTGATGTTCTCTCAATGAATATGTAGAGGAGTTTGGACATGAACCCAGATCCTCCAATTTCAGATCTAGTATTTTCCATCCTATGCCATAAAGTCTCTTTTCCACAACATAATGCTGACATCTCCCTGTTTCAGTTATGAGTTGAGAGTAATCATCTGGAATACAGAAGATGTCATTTTGGAGGATGAGAATATCTTCACAGGACAAAAATCAAGTGATATTTATGTTAAAGGGTAAGTCCATTTAAGCAAATGACTGCTCTTCTTTTTTGGTTTTGTCGTGTTTTGTTCTAAGGCAGTTACTCCCTCATAGGAAACACTGCCCTTAAAGACTTGACAGCACTCTACTTCTTGGTAAGCTTAAATGAAATGCTGATCTTTTCCTCCTGGTAAAAATGTCAGGTGAAAATCGCTCCCAGCTATGTTCATATAAAAGTATATAACAATGCTCGAGGGCAGCTAGTTGATAAAGCATTAGACCTGGAGTCAGGACGACCTGAGTTCAAATTTAGCCTTAGACACTTATTAGCTATGTGACCATGGGCAAGTCACTTAACCTCATTTCCCTCAGTTTCCTTATCTGTAAAATGAGCTGGAAGAGGAAATGACAAACTACTCCAGTATGCTTACCAAGAAAACCCCAAATAGGGTCACAAAGAGTTAGACATGACTGAAAATGACTGAACACCAACACAGTAATACTTAGAATCTGCATTCAAATTTCCTGAGCTTCCTGAACCTGTTGAAATTAGAAAGACTCAGTCCTGTGTTTGATAAAGAAATGTTGTATCTTATAATAAGTAATAATACTCAAATTAAAACCAGACCTCTTCCTTCTCTTTATTGTTATGTTATACACTATGCTGAGATGATAGGGACTAAATTGTTTTCTTAATTTTCATCAACAAACACTAGCACACCACTATACACAGAAGGATAAAGGACTTGTATATGAAACCAGGAATTTCTGTTACACAGAAATTATTTTTCAGACATGTATATTATTAACCCATTGGTAGTAACAATATCAACCTGTTTGTGTCCCTTTCTCAGCTTTTTGTTTGCTTTGGTGTGCATTTTTATGAATAAAGAATTTTCCATCAGTCTTTTATACTTCAGTGTAGCAGCTGAGAGTTTATAAGACTTTCCCTGAAGCTTTGAGAAGAAACTCAACAGAAGAGGTCAAAGAACCATTATCTCAAGCTAGATGGTGCTGACAGCTTCTTTCCTTCCCAAAGACCTGAATTAGTGATTTCCTTCCAATAGATTGTAAGTTCCTTGAGGACAGACTGTTTTTTGCCTCCTTTGTATCCCCAGTGCGTAGCATAGTACTTGATACATAGTAGATTCATAATAAATGTTTCTTGATTGATTGATTCCCCCTTATAAGTGACACATTGTTTCAAGATCCTCTTAGGATCAGAAGGAAAGTAGGAAATTACTTGCAAAATTAGAAATAACTTGAAGCAACAAATTACCTGTTTAACTAACAAACAATAACAAGCAGTGAATACATCAGGTTTCTACTATGTAGCAAACTCTGTACAAGGTGCCGAGGATACAAAGATGGATTGGAAATATTTGATTAGTAGATATACTGTGTACATATCAAAGTAGGTACACACATAATAACTTTTGTCATTCAGTCATTTCAGTCATGTCCAAGTCTTTATGGCCCCACTTGGACTGTTTTTGGCAAAGATACTGGAATGGTTTGCGATTTCTTTCTCCAGCTCATTTTACAGATGAGGAAACTGAGGCAAATAGGGTTAAGTGAATTGCCCAGAGTCACACACCTAGTAAGTGTCTGAGGCTAGATTTGAACTCAGGAAGATGAATCTTCCTGATTTCAGGACCGCATTCTAGCCACTGTGCCACATTGCTGCCCTAACTATAATAATGCCTAACATTTATACTTTGAGGTTTGCCAAGAGCTTTACAAACATTATCTCATGCAATCCTCACAATAACCCTGGGAGATAGGGACTATTATCATTTTACAAATGAGGAAATTGAGACAGAGAGTTGTTAAGTGACTTGCCCAGGGTCATAGAGCTAATTAGATATCTGAGACCCAAGTTAAACTCAGTATCTTCCTGATTCCAGGTCTAGTGCTCTACCCACTGTGCCTTCTAGTTGCTTAGCTGCCTAGGGGAGACACAAGCATCTGGAAGAGAATGAGGCTTGTTTACCACAAAAGCAACATGACAGTAGTAATGATGACAATGCCATTACTTTAATATCACTTTATAGTTCGAAAAGCCCTGTAAACACTTTGTTTAATTTTAATCTTGAGAGTATAGAGTGTTCTAAAGTTTGCAAAGTCTTTTACATACATCTTCTTGAGCTTTACGACAGCCACATGAGGCAGATGCTCCAGGTAATATTATTCCCTTTTTTACAGGTGAGGAAACTGAGACTTGGAGAGGTTAAGTGACTTGCTCAGGGTCACCCATTCAGCATGTGTCACAAGTGAGATTCAGACCCAAGTCTTCTTAGCTCTAAATTCCCCTATAACATTTGGAGTTAGGAGACATGGCTTTTAATCCTATCTCCATGATAACTCAGATTACGTCTTCAAGCCTCAGTTTCTTCTTTTGTAACTGAGTCACTTCTCTAGACTGTAAGATCAGCACAGCACTCCTGTGAGGTCATCAGCCAAAGTATTGCTATCCTATTTTTACAGATGAGAAATCTGAGGCCCAGGGATCAAAAAATAAGTAAAGCTCAAACGTTTGAAAGCCATTAAGAGTCAGAGGGAGCATCCTACTTGGTTGACTTTTTGTTAGTGTTTTTTTCCAGGACAAGCAACATAAATACCATGAGTCCAGTTCTAAGACAGAGAAAAATTTTAGAACAGGGCAGACAGGAATTTCCAGAGCCCCAGCCCACTCTAGAAAATGTGGTCTCAAGATAAATATCTGAACAGGAAGTAGTTGCTACTGAGTCTTTGGATAATCAAGGCTGTGGGAATTCCCTTTTTATTTTGGTTGGGGTAAGGGAGATAAAATGCTGTTTCTCAAAAAGGAGATTCAAATAAATGTTTTAAAGCTTCATAAGATGGTTGACGTAGTGAGTCATGCTCAGAGGACAGCTAGGTAGGATAGTGTGTAGACTCTGGGCCTGGAATCAAGAAAACGAGTTCAAATCCAGCCTCCAACCCTTACTAGCTGTGTAACCCTGGGCAAGTCACTCAACCTCTGTATACCTCAGTTTCTTCCATCGTAAAAGCAGATAATAATGGCACCTAACTCAAAGGGTTGTTTTGAGGACCAAAGGAGCTGGCATTTTATAACAATTTATAATCATTTAATAAATGTGTATTCCCTCACCCTCCCTTGTTCTCTTCATGTAGATGGTTAAAAGGCATAGAAGATGATAAGCAAGAGACGGACGTGCATTATAACTCTTTGACTGGAGAGGGCAACTTCAACTGGCGCTTCCTGTTTCCATTTCAGTATCTACCTGCTGAGAAGCAACTGGTCATCTCCAAAAGGGAAAACATCTTTTCCTTAGAAAAGACGGAACAGAAAATTCCAGCTGAACTTGTTCTCCAAGTGTGGGATTTTGAAAGGCTCTCCTCCGATGATTTCCTGGGTAAGTGGGCAGCCCCACTGAGTGCACATGAGCAATCTGACTCATTAGATAGCATGGCTGCCTCTTGTCCTCCAAACATTGGATCTGGTCCATGCCCTTCAAAGTGTTTATGTTTATTAGTAGTAATAGACTTAGTTTAAAAGGCAGTATGGCCTAATGGAAAGAGAACTGGTTTTAGTCTTAGGGAGGCCTCGGTTCAAGTCCTACCTTTGTTTCTTACTGTGTGACCCTGGATAAGTCACTTAACCTTACTGATCCAAGCAGCTCTCTAAAAGTATATACAACAGAATGGTTGTTTATCTGTACTTTTGGAGGACTCATAGAATCATAACCTTAGAGCATGAAGGGATTATGGAGTCTAGTTCCTTCATTTTACAGTTAACAAAATTAAGGTCTGGAGAGGTTAAGTCACTTGTCTGGAAACACACGGGTACTAATCTATCACCTGAAGTGTCCTATGCTGATGAAATCACAGGTTTGGGACAAAAAAATTACAAATTACAAATTAAGATAGACACACTGACAAGAAGACCATACTGTCTAGTCAGATGGGCAGATGAAATACAGACAGATCTGTGATTTCTTTAGCATGGTAAACTTCATCACGGGTCACCACCTAGATAGAAGTCAGTCTGCCTATGCCTTATCAGAAAGTCCAAGGGAATTAGTTATCTGAGGCACATAGAGGTAAAGAGATTTTCAAAAGATCATACAGCTGAGAAGTTGTCAGAATTAAGATTTGAACTCAGGCCTTCCTGACTCAAAGTCTGGTGGTCTCTCTTCATGACATCTTTTATTTTGTCTAGTCATGTACTGTTTCCATCCTGTGGTTCCTATTAATTTAGCACATAATAAAAAATAACAGCTCACATTTTTATACTGTTTTATAGTTCTCAAAGACTTTTTGGCCAATCAATAAGCATTTCCTGAGCATCTACTATGTGTTGAATACTGTGCCAGATGCTGGAGATACAAAGTCAAAAAACAAAACAATGCTAGCTCTCAAGGAGTTTATGTACTAATGAGTGAGAGAAAGCATGTGAATATGTGAGCATGTAAATACACAGATATATATACACAAGAATACATACATATATGAAGAGCACACATATATATGTATGCATGCATGCATGTCTGTGGGTGCAGAATGTCCCAAGTCCTTAGCACAGGCTTAAGTTATTTCAATATATTATTAAAGCTTAAAAATCACACTAAATCTTTTGAAGACTTTGTGTATGTATAGATATACATGTGCATACTCATATATATAAACACAAAATAAGTACAAGGTGATTTTGAATGGAGTACTAGTACCTGTGGGTGGATGGGGGCATTAATGAGGTAAGTTCTTAAACAATCATCATGCATTTATTAAGTACCTACTATGTGATGTATGTGTGTATAAATGTATATATATGTATGTATGTATATAAAAATATACACACATATATACATATACACACATATATATGTGTGTATATTTTTATACACACACACACACACACACACACACACATATATATATATATATATATACACATGCACACATATACACATACATACATATATACAAGGTATTCAAGGAAAACTAGCACCTCTGGTATGAGGGCTTGAGAGGCCCCTTTCAAGGCTGCTCATCCACCTTTGGGGTCCACCTGACACCTCTCATCTGTGACTCCATGAAGCTGTAGCATGAGCAGTGACCACACCTTAATAAATCATATCAGTAGATGGGCTAAGCCAGGTTAAGGGTAACTGACAAGTCTCAGACCGGACAGTGAGTTAGGGAGATATCCACCCCAAGCATGTGAAGACATCCTCCAGTGAAATGGGCAGCGGATGAGAACAATGGACACGAAGGTGGCTAAAGCAGATTCCGTAGAGTGCTTAGAGCTTTGTCAGACATCAAAGATGCCACTCATCCACAGCATCCTAGGCTAATACGAGTTCTCCAGACTTTTGTTCTGTCACTGGACTTTGATGACTCTGGAAGAGAAAGTGAGACTGATGACTTTGTGCAACTCTGCCTCGCTTAAATCCAATTTAAGCATAACCAAGACATCACCCCATGATATCATTGCTTCTCTTCAATACCAAGCACAAATAACAGTAGCAACTATATGCCAGATCATGTGTGTGCCAGGTTTTCAGGATATAAATATGAAAATAAAACCAATCTCTTAATTTACTTACCTCTGACCATGCCCGATAAACTCCTCTGAGCTCCCTATTACCTCCAGGATCAAATATAAAGTCCTCTCTTTTGGCACTTATGGCCCTTCCCAATCAGCCCCACCTCTACTTTCCAGTCTTCTTATACTTGATTCTTCTCCATGATCTGTAAGATCTAGGTTCACTGGCCTGCTTGTTGGTGCTTGAACAGAACACTCCATCTTCTGTTTCTGGAGCTTTGCCCTGGTTGTCCTCTAGGCCTAAAATGTTTTTCTTCTTCACTTTCAAGTCTGGACATTTTACAAACATTATAGCACTAGCAAAAATAATTAAATTTAATTTTAAAATATTAAATTATTAAAATAGAAATGATACTTACTTGTGTTACCTTATAGGAGAAAGGAAATCCCTAGTTTCCTTTAAGACTCAGCTCAAGCACAACCTTCTACCAAATCATTCAATAAGCAATTATTTAATAAAGGCTTATGCATCAGGCATTGTGCTAAGTGTTCATGATACAAGAAAAGGCAAAACATTTTTTTAAAGTTCAAAGAGCTTACATATTAACAGGGAAGACAGCTAACTTAGATATACCCAGACTTTGGGTTGAGTGGATGGAAAGTGAAGGCTCAAGTGATGGGGGACCTAGAAGGATTTCTGAAGAAGGTGGCATTTTGAAAACATGTGTTTTTGTTTCACAAGATAAAGAAACAGGAACTCCAAACTCACTGGCCTTTGGAAGGTTGGAATCAAGTTTTAATGGCACTTTTCTTGACATCCTTGACCTCTTTAAAGACATAACTCAATCACTACTTTTGGCAAGAGTCAAATTTTTATATCAATCTTCTCCTTTCACCCTGAGCTAGTGTTGCTATGGGTGGGATCCAAGACATTTTATATGACACACAAGTGATGAAAAAATTACCTTCAGTTCTATTTAACAGGCATTTCTGAGGAGATTGGATGAGATGATCCCTAAGGTTCCTTTCAGCTCTAAATCTATAATTCTAAAATCCAAATGCAAGGTACTATATTAGGTTCTGGAAATAAAAAGACAAAATACAAGCAGTACCTACCCTCAGGTAGCTTATATCCTCCTGGAGTAATATAACAGATACAGGATAGAGTAATATTAGGAGATGGGCAGAGCACAGACAAATGGGATAATAAGGAAAGCTTCTTGTAGGAGGTGATAACTAAGGTGAACCTTGAAGGGAGCTAGGGATTCAAAGAGACAGAGAGAAAGGAGAGCTTTTCTGGCACAGAGTAAAGCCTGTGCAAAAATGTGGAGGTGAGAAGTTGAGGCCATGTGTGAAGACAGCAAACAGGCCAGTTTGCTTGAATATAGGGTACACAAGAGGAAGCAACGTGAACTAAGTCTGGAAAGATAAACTTCCCCACCATGGGAGAACTGTGCTGTGAGATGGGCTTTGGAGTATAAAATGTGCAATGTCAGAGCTAGAAGGTTAACTAGGAAATCATGTAAGTCACTGTCCCCATTTTACTGAGGATGCCTCAGAGAAATCAAGTAATATTTATCCAGTTCGTAGAAACCTGAATCCAGGACAATGGTAATTACTAAATATTAGAATGGATTACTCAGGGAAGATATTAAGTGTACTTTTTTAGAAAACTTTAAAAACAGAAGAGCTTCCTGCCTGCTGGAGGAGGCAGTTCAATTTAATTCAATATTTATCTTACTCTTGTATGCAAGATCCATACTAGGCACTGAGGATTCAGAAATAGTTGTGACATAGACCCTGCTTTCTAGGAGTCAACAGTGTAAAAGGGAGGAAATACACACCCATTACACACACCTCACGTGCCCACATGTAACCTATACACACACACATGCATACAAACACATATATGTTGAATGCATATATCCACCCACATATATCCACCCACACACACACACACATATATACATACATACATATATAAATACATAGATATATACCTGTATGTGTATATGTACAACTATTTATAAGAAATACAGAACTCTTAGCAAAGTATTATGGGAAAAGAAAAAGTGGAAAAAATCACTTATGGGGTAATTATTATTTGAAGAGTTGTTTGTTAATTATTTTTTTCTTTCAAAGGACTGACCTCAGAATTACAGTCTGTGGAGCATTGTTTCAGGGAATCCAACTTTCCACTCAGATTCATCAGTTCCTAATCATATTTTTGACATTTCTATAGCAATATCTTAATGTCCACTGTACTAAAGCTGAGAAAATGAACTGAGAAAAATGAAGGATTTTTTAAAAAACTACATTGAGGAAGAGGGAGTGATAACAGAAGGGATAGGGAGGGTGACAGACAACAGAGAGAAGGCAGTACTAGTTAGTTCTTATTTTGTTTCTGTTCTTTCTGCCAAGGAGAATGACCTTTCAACTGGAGGAATATAAAAGACTAGAAAATGACTATTAAGAAGGTGAATGAAGCCTACAGAAGCTGGGACATAGTGAGAGAGCACTTAGCTATCCTTGATTAGTTTAGATCACTAGTCCTGGGGCAGCTAGATGGTACAGTAGATAGAGCAGGAGTCAGGAGGACCCGAGTTCAAATATCACCTCAGATACTTGACATTCGCTAGCTGTGTGACCTTTGGCAAGTCACTTAACTCCAATTGCCTCATCCTGGGTCATCTCCAGTCATCGTGATGAATATCTGGTCACTGAATTCATATGGCTCTGGAGAAGTGAGGCTGGTGACCCGCACTGCCCTCCCTCACTCAAAACAAAGTCAAGTGCAAGTCATGTCATTATTTCTCTGATGGCATGGTCTTCTTCAGCAACGAAGGATGAACACACAGATCACTAGTCCTAGACAAACTATGTATCACTGACCCTGTGACAGAATCACTACTCTCCAGCTCTCTGGTGCATTCTATGTCTTAAGTCTTCCAGCAGCTCTCCCCAGAAGTATGCATGACCAACACAGAAATGGTATCTAGGGAAGCAAGTGCCTCTGCTTGCTGCTCTGTCATCCGAGGTCCATCTGGTTTTATTACTCTTCCTCCAGACTACACAGACAGACTCATAGAATAAAGATTCGTTTAAAACTACTGGCTCAAAATTTGGGGCCACAGCTGCTTTTATAGATTGGCAGCCTCAGACGGGAAGGGGTCAGGAGTCTCATCAGGGTGTTTACCAGTAGCTGCTGCCTTTCTACTCTACCACATATCAATAGTCCTACCTTCCTGACTGTGGCAAGATAATTTCAAAAAATGACTTTCTAGTTTTTAATCAATGTGGAGGCTCCTTTCTGAAATGTCTCCTGTTGGCCACCATTTCTGAAAGGCTGAGGGGTCCAATTGTTGCTGCATTGTTTTTCACTGGTATCTGACTCTTTGTGTCTCCCTGTAGGGTTTTCTTGGCAAAGACACTGGAGTGGTTTGCTATTTCTTCTCCAGTTCATTTTACAAATGTGGAATTGAGCCAGACACAGTTAAGTGACTTGCCCAAAGTCATGCAGCTAATAAGTGTCTGAGGCTGGATTTGAGTTCAGGAAAAGAAGTCTTCCTGATTCCAGGCCTGGAGCTATATCCATTGGGTCACTTACCTGCCATTAGGGGCCCAGGATTAGGAGTAAATTACTTCTCACAGAGGGACTGCCATAAGCTTGCTATGAATTTTCCTTCTTACTGTCGGTATCTTCGATCCAACTGTGTTTGCTGCTGCAGCTACCTCCAATTCAAGTCAGATGCTCCTTCTGTTCTTTATTCATCATTTCATTACTCATCAGTCCCCTTGCTTTGGATCATTTCCTCAGTTTCATCTCTTGGTTCTGTTTTCTATGTCAATGTCTCTTAACACTTCTCCCTTTTCAAGTCTCAGCTGAGCATTTGCTTGCCTTTCCCGGAATGAGCAGAATTTCCCAGTTGATTGTGACCCACACTTAATTAAAGGAGCCTTGAGCATTTTTTTAAAGAATCATTAACAAAACAGCTTAATTAAAATGAGACCCACCCAGGCTACATGACTCTCTACTCAACTTCTTCTCACATCTTAACGTATTCCATGTGTCCCAGATAATTCCTCCTGGTCCCTTCGGCAGATTGAAGTCTGTGTGGTTTGTCTCTGAGATCCTTGGAATTAATTTTTCATTTCACATTTAACTCCTGCGGGTCCCTATGTAATATACAATGACAAGGTAATTATTTTATTACCACCATCTACAAGCCTAGGATTAAATCAAAATTTGGACTGGTTCTTATAGTTTCCCCAGGTGTGTAATAATCCACATTTCAAGGCATTCAAAATTTCCATTTTTCCACTATTTGGAAAATAAAAAGCTTTCTCTTGACTATACTATAGAATCCAGTGGCCACGTCATCTCTCTCATCCCTTCCATTGCTAAACTTTTTAAAAAATGCTATTTTTCCCACTCATTCCTCAACTCCTTGTGATCTGGCTTCTGTTCCCACAGTCCTTCAAATGAAACTATTCCCTCAGTGGTCACCAATGACCCCTTAATCTCCCAAAGGCTTTCAGTTTTTTAATCCTCATCCCTCTTTGCCTCTCTACAACTTTTGAAATGATCCTCCTGTATAGTCTTTTCTCCCTTGATCAGTCCTCCTACCTTTCTAACAACTCCTTTTCTTTTCTCCTCACCCTCTTCCCAGGCCCTTATTGCACCTATTTCCAAACCCATTGGGAAGCTTTTTGTCTTTGACCCTCTTTTCTCCCCTCCTCTGTTCCATCTCCTTCTCTTTCCTTCATTCTTTTCTTTTTCCTTCTTTCTTTTCCTTTCCTCCTCCTCCCCTTCCCTTCTATTTCATTCCTTTTCCTTCTTCCCTA
>JAQQSK010012102.1:0-12007 GCA_028658325.1 Potorous gilbertii
TTAAAATGAATGGGAGAAATCATGAGAAAAACAAAACATAACAGGAAAAAATAATCTATTTCATTCTATGTTGCAATTGCATAATTTTTATCTCTTGCTGTTGGGTTTTGTTGGTAATATATAGAAATGCAGGTGGTTTATGTGGGTTTATTTTATATCCTGCAACTTTGCTAAAGTTGTTTATTATTTCAAGTAATTTTTTACTTGATTCTCTAGGATTCTCTAAGTATATCATCACATCATTTGCAAAGAGTGATAACTTAGATTTGTCTTTGCCTATTCTGATAATTTCTACTTCTTTTTCTTCTCTTATTGCTATAGCTAACAATTCTAGTATCACACTGAATAACAGTGGTGATTATGGATATCTTTGTTTCACCCCCGATCTTATTGTAAATGCATCTAACTTACCCCCATTACATATATTGCTTGCTGATGGTTTTAGATAGATACTACTTATTATTTCAAGGAAAACTATTTATTCCTCTATTCTCCGATGTTTTCAATAGGAATAAATGTTGTACATTGTCAAAAGCTTTTTCTGCATCTATTGAACTAACTATATGATTTCTATTAGTTCTGTTGCTGATTTGATCAATTGTGCTGATAAGTTTTTTTTCTAAAATTGAACCAGCCCTGCATTCCTGAAATAGATCCTACCTGATCAAAGTGTATTATTCTCATGATAAGTTGCTGTAATCTTTTTGATAATAGCTCATTTAAAATTTTTGCACCTATATTCATTAAGGAAATTGGTCTATAATTTTCTTTCTCTGTTTGGCCCTTCCAAAGGTATCTCCACCATATTTTTATCACAAAAAAAGTTTGGTAAAACTACAACAATTTTCCCAAATATTTTATATAGTATTGGTATTAACAGTTCTTTAAATGTTTGATAGAATTCACTTGTAAATCTATATGATGTGCAGATTTTTTCCTAAGGAGTTCTTCAATGACTTAGTCAATTTCTTTTTCCTGAGATGGGGTTATTTACATATTTTACTTCCTTGTCTGTTCATCAGGGTAATTTATAGATTTTTAAATATTTATCTAATTCACAAAGTTTGTCAAATTTATTGCCAAATAGTTGGGCAAACAACTTCTAATCATTGTTTTAATTTCCTCTTCATTGGAGGTGAATTCACCCTTTTCATTTTTGATACTGGTAATTTTGGAGAGGGGAAAAAGATGAATATCTGGACACTGGATCCAGATGGCTCAGGAGAAGAAAGTGAGGCTGATCACCTTGCACAGCACTTCCTCACTCAAAACAAAGTCAAATGCAGGTCATGTCACCATTTCTCTGATGTCATGGTTCTCTTTGAAAATGAAGGAAGAACATAACCTCTGAGTAGATCGGGTAACTCAGCTCATCTTCTCTCTCAATATCTCCCTCTACCCTTCTTCTCTTCTCCAAAATAAGGTAAATTTTGATGGCCAGAAGCTTCCCAGTTAAGTTGGGGTTTATTGGTTAGATTTCTTTCTTTCTTTCTTTCTTTTCTCTCTCTCCCTTTCTCTCTCTCTCTCTTTCTTTCTTTCCTTCCTTCCTTCCTTCCTTCCTTCCTTCCTTCCTTCCACTAAAGCATACTAGATTTGGATGCCAGCGTCTTAACTCTGTGTATGTATTTCTTGTTCTTCCAAATTTCATATTGCTGGATTCTGGCTTTGAATCAATTCTGCAATCGACTTCTGTTTTATGGGAGAGTTCATCCGTTTTACACTCACAGTTATGATTAATAACTGTGTGGTTTTTTTCTTTCTATTCTCTTAAACTTACGCTTTTCTTTTTCTTATGTCCTCAAAGATCTGTTTAACTTTTGATCACAGCCTCCCTTAATTTACCATCCCTCTTACCATTCTCTTTCACTTTGCCCCTTCTCTTCCTACTTTCCCATTGGGCAAGACAAATTTCTATACCCATTTCTCCTTCCCTCCCTTCCTCCCTCCCTCCTTCCCTCTCTCTCTCTCTCTCTCTCTCTCTCTCTCTCTCTCTGTCTCTTTCTCTCTCTCTCTCTCTCTCTCTCTCTCTCTCTCTCTCTCTCTCTCTTTCTCTCTCTCTCCCTTTCTTTCTCTGTAGTTCCATTTTGAACCAATTCAGATGACAGTGAGGTTCGAGCATTTCCAAATTCCCCCTATTTTCTCTTTCATTTTTGAAGATTTTATAAAATGTATTTGTATCTTTTGGTTTTTTTGTTTCTTTTTCCCCATGTTTAATTTTGTTCTAAATTTGTGAAATAAAATAAATATTTCCATAAAACAGTACAACCAAAAAGATGATCACATATAAATTGAAACTCTACTAGGCATCACTTTCAATTTCTTTCAAATATGCAACAAAATTACCATGTCAATTTCTTTTTTCCCCCCTCCCCCAGATAGGGCTGCAATTAGACCCAAACATATATTTATATATGCAAACATATGAATGTATGTGTACATATATAGATAGATACTATCTGTAGAATTATTCTATCATATTTCTATTTATCAATTCTTTCTCTGAATATAGATAGCACCTCTTTTCATCTGTCCTTTAGAGTTAATTTGGGTATTTATAATAGTCAAAATAACTTATTCATACAAAGTCATTCTTAAAATAATATTACTGTTACTGTATACAGTGTTCTCTTGTTTCAGTTCATTTCACTCTTCATTATTTTGTGCAAGTCTTTCCATGCTTTTCTAAAATCACTGAGCTCACCATTTCTTATAACACAGTAACATTCCATCACAATCATATACCATAACTTGTTCAGTCATTCCCCATTTGATGGGCATCCCCTCAATTTCCAGTTATTTGTCACCACAAAGGGAGCTTTTATAAACATATTAGAACATATAGGTTCTTTTCTTCTTTCCCTAATCATCTTTGAAAATACACCAAATAGTGCTATTTCAGGATCAAAGGGTACAGATAGTTTAATAACTCTTTGGGTGTAATTCAAGATTGTTTTCCAAAATGGTTGGATTAGTTCACAATTCCAGCAATAATGAATTAGTGTCTCAATTATCCCACATCTCCTCTAACATTTATCACTTTCCTCTTCTATAATTTTCGCCAATATGATAGGTGTAAAATGATGTTTGCAAATGAGGAATTTGCATTTCTCCAATTAATGATTTAGAGTATTTTTTTATATGACTATAAATTATTTTAATTTCTTCATTAGAAAACTTCCTATTCATATCCTTTAACCATTTGTCAATTGGGGAATGACTTGTATTCTTATAGACTTGACAAAGTTCTTTATATACTTTTAGATATGAGGCCTTTATCTGATAAACTGTTTATAAATCCCCCCCTCCCAGTTTTCTGCTTTCCCTCTCATCTTGGATACATTTATTTTATTGCACAAAACATTTTTAAATTAATGTAATCAAAATTACCATTGAAGATCTAACCTTTCTCCTTTTCTCTTGTTTATTCATAAATTGTTTGCCTTTCCATAAGCCTGATAAGCAATACGTTTCATGTTCTTCTAACTTTTTTTTTTGGTAAAAATCTCCATTTATATATAGGTGAATTATCCATTTTGACCTTGGTAAATAGTGTAAGCTATTGGTTTCTGCCCAGTTTCTGCCATTCTGGTTTCTAATTTTCTCCAAATTGTTTTCATCAAATAATGAATTCTTATCCCCAAATCTTAAGCCTTTACACTTGTTAAATATAAGGTTGCTGTGTTTATTTGCCACTGTAACTTATGTGTCTCCTCTATCCCATTGATCTACCTTTCTGTTTCTTAGCCAGTACCAGATAGCTTTGATAATTACAGCCTTATAATATAATTTAAGATTTGGTACTGGGGCATCTGGTTGGTGCAGTGGATATAATAGCAAGCCCTTGAGTCAGGAGGACCTGAATTCAAATCCAGCTTCAAATTATTAACTGTGACTTAACCCTGATTGCCTCAACCAAAAAATAATAATAATCTGTTACTGTCAGACTTTCTTCCTTTACATTTTTTCATTATTTCATTTGATATCCTTGACTTTTTCCAAATCAATTTTGCTATTTTTTTCCAATTAAATAAAATTTTTTGTTTATTTTCTTCCATTTAAAAATGCTCCCTTGTATGCCTTTTTACATAAGATTATTTCCCCTATTTATTCTGGTCATTCCCCTTCTTTCAGTGCATTTTCTTTCACATTCTTTCATTCTTCTTTTTGAGATCATCCCAACATAATCAACTTACGCCCATTCCCTCTGTTTATTCAGACATGTTGTAACTTCCCAATAATGCTAACTAACGTTCTTAGGAATTACATGTAGAATCTTCCCATATAGTAATGCAGTTTAGTGTTATTGAATCCCTTATGCTTCCCTTGACTCTTGTGTTTGCAGGTCAAATATTTTATTAAACTCTGGTCTCATCAGGAACACTTGAAAGTCCTCTATTTCACTGAATTTTTATTTTACACCTATGGCATTATACTCAGTTTTACTGGGAAGGTTACGGTTGGTTGTATTCTGAGATCCTTTGTCTTCCTGAATGTCATTTTCCAAGCCCTTCACTCTTATAATGTTAGATGCTAAATCTTGTATGAGCCTTACTGTAACTATGGTATTTGATTTTCTTCTTTCTGACTCCTTGCAGCATTTTCTGCCTAACTATGGAAGTTCTGGAATTTGGTTACAATATTCCTAGGAATTTTCATTTGGGGCTTTCTTTTAGGATGTGATCACTGAATTCTTTCAATTTCTACTTTGCCCTCTGGTAATATGGTATCTGAGAAATTTTTCTTTATAATTTCTTGAAATGTGATGTCTAGGTTATTTCTTTGATTGTGACTTTCAAGTAGTCCAATAATTCTTAACTTGTCTCTCCCTGATTCCTGTTCAGTTGTTTTTTTTTCCCCTCTAACAAAGCATTTCACATTTTGTTTCTATTTTTTTCAGTCTCCTGACTTTAACTGTTTCTTTATGTCTGAGGGAGTCATTAGCTTCCACTTGACCTATTTTAATTTTAAAGGAGTTATTTTCTTCAATATGGTTTTGGGTCTTTTACCAAGCTGTTAATTCATAATTTCCTTGCATAGCTCTAATTTCTTTTTCCAATTTTCCTTTACACTTCTTATTTGATTGCTAAAATAATTTTTTGATCCTTGTTATCTTTCTTTAGACCCTCTAATAATTTTGTTGGAATCCCACCTGAGGTTTTCTTTGAAGTTTTTTTAAAAGAAGAAGAAAAAAAAATTCCCTGACTCCTTAGAAATTTTTCATGGTCAGTCTCCTATTTTGGTGGTTTGCTCATTTTCTCAGTTTGTTTCTTGACTTTGGACTTTATGTTAGAGTTGGGTTCTGTTCACCTGTAGAGTGCAGAGTTTGGCTAGCCCAAGTTTTTGTGACTAGATCTGGGGATCGATAGGTTTTCAATGTTTCCAAGGTGGTACAATTAGGGAAGTATTCTCCAATAGCCTCCTGGTGTGTGGTCTGATCCTTATTCTGCTCTCTTGTGACCTACCATAATTTCTCCTCCAACTCCTCCAGTTCTAGATGCCAACCTGGAACTGGGCAATGGAGCTGCCAAAGTGTGCCTATTTCTGCCCAGGGTAGTAGCACAGGGGTTCATTGTGCTATCTTTCTGCATAGGAGTGTATGTTTCTCATTATTCTTGGTGCCACCACCATGGCCAATGCTGAGGATGCCACCTCGTTCCACAAGCCACTGCGGCTTCCTCTGTATTCACCTTTGGCTAGTCCTCACCTCAGTGATCACAGGTACACCTCTCTTTGAGTCCTGAAAAGATGAGATACTGTGACTTTTTAATCAACTTTCCTGCTCAGAATTTAATTTGAGATAGTTTATAAAAATTGTTTAGTAGGCTGGGAGAGTTCAGCAGAATTCATTCTCTCCATCATCTTCCCCATTCTGTTTCTTGATCTCAGGTTCCTCATCCTGAAATTGGGAGGTCTAGACTTCCATGATCTTTCATGACTCTTCCAATTCCAAAGTGGCATCTGAGCTGTGTTTCAGTGGCCTCATATTCTGTGTGTCCACTCAAGCTCTCTTCACTAGGTATTTGATGACCCTCAGTCCATCCCAAAACTAGGAATTATTACACAAGGAAAAAATGTGTGGGGTGTGTGTGTGTTTGTGTGTGTGTTTGTGTGTGTGTGTGTGTGTGTATCAGGGCATAGCAATGTGTAGACAACAGTCCTACCATGGCAACAGTTGTTTGGGAAAGGGAGTTACCTATCTCAGCCCTTTCATCTAAAGGGCCAGAGGAGCTTATTTTGAGAGAGTGGTATCATGATTATGTGAACTTGGGGATGGTCACCAGTGGGCAGTTTTGATATGGAGAGAGGCTTACCTGAGGTCACAGAGTAACAGAGATAGAATTTTTAACCAGATACTCTTATTCCTAATTCTGTATCATTTAATCTCCAGTATCTTATCCCAAATGAGTCATCTGTTCTGACCAGTATCCTTCCCAACTGTGAATATTTTTTTCCTCTGCTCCTTTGAGTATATACTTCTTACTGCCTTCCTTTTATAGATCTTTCAAGGTTTCTGAGCTGAGTGGAATCTACACTGATTGAGAGTCAGAAAATGTGGTGGCAAAGGGAAGAAGAGGGTATTTCCTGGTCACAGAGCCAATTAGAGAAAGAAAAACTTGTCTTAATCTTCAGGTAAGAGAAGAAAACAAAGTCTTCTCACCCGGTTGAACTTTAGAGGGAGTTAGTAGGAATTCAATAGACACACGTGAATATGGATGACATTGGAGCCAGGAAAAGTCAGGGCAGATTTCAATTCATTTTTAACAGAAAATACCACCAGGTGGCTATTGTATTGGTCAATAAACATTAAGCACCTACTGTGTGACAGATACCATACGGAAGTTCTGGCATTGCAAAGACAGGCAAGAAATGGTCTCTATCCTTGAAGAGCCCATAGTAGAAAGAGAAAGATAACAAGCCAAGCTCTATTTACAAACATCCTAAATACAGGGTAATAGGGAAAGCACTAGAATTAAGAGGGATTGGGAAAGACTTCCTGCAGAAGGTGAGATTTATCTAGGACTTGAAGAAATCCAGCAAAGGTGAGAGGAAAACCGAGAAAGCACATACCATTACAAGCATTGTGAAAATGACCAGTTTTGACATCCGTCTAGTTGAAGAAGCCACCCCAAAAGTTCATATGAACTGTTTGTGCCCAACTCATGGTAGAACATTTCGAGTGCAGATGGGTCTGATAAGCCACAGTTGGACACATTGTAACTTGACTAACATACTGATGTCATTTTGATTTCTTTGAAAATGAAGAACAACAACCAACCAGAAAGAAATCATCTTTCATGGAGATGGTTGAACTAAATGGTCTTCAAGGTGCCTCTCAAGTCTCAGCTTTTCTGATAACCACATTCTTTTCTTTAATGTATTTTTATTTAATTGGTTAAATGTATCCCAGCCACATGTAAAAATAATTTTAACATTGATTGAAAAAAATTGAGTTCAAAATCTTCTCCTTCCCTCCCTTCCTTGTTTCATCCTTAAGACGGTAGGCAATTCAATATCAATTATATATATGAAGTCATGAAAAACACCTTTCCATATTAGCCATTTGGGGAAAAACACTGACTAAAATTAAAGCGAGAAAAGTGAGAGTGAAAAGTCGACTTCAGTCTGCACTTGGTTCATCAATTCTCTCTGAAGGGGGATAACATTTTTCATCACAGATTCTTTGGAATTATCTTGGATCATTTTCTTAATTAGAGTAGTTAAGTCTTTCACAGTTGATCATACTTAAAATATTTCTGTTACCATGTACAATGTTTCCCTGGTTCTGATCATTTCACTTTGCATCAGTTTATGAAACTATCTTGCTCATCATTTCTTAGAGCAATGTAGCATTCCATCACAATCATATACTGTTACTTGTTTAGTCATTCCCTAATTGATGGACATCCACTCAATTTCTGATTTTTTTGCCACCACAAAAAGAGTTGCTCTAAATATTTTTGTGTAAACAAATTATTTTTCTTTTTTGGATTCATACCTAATACTGGTTTTACTGGCTCAAAGGATATGCACAAATTTATAGTCCTTTGGGTTTAATTCCGAATTGCTGAGAACTAGCTTCATGGAATCAAATGATGCTAGCCAACCTTAGAGAAAATGTATGTCACCACTCCAACTTTGCTTATTCTGCAAGATCTTACATTCATGACCGATTGTTGAAATGTATCTATGGAAGAAGAGCAGGGGATGGGGGAGGGAGAAATCAGAGACTTTGAATTATCTGCATAGTGGCCTAAACCTTCAATACTTTCATCTTAGAAACATAGCCTGTGAGGTTTCCAGGTGCTCCTGGGTTCTCATCGGGCAGCCAGAAAGTGCCATAGTACACAGAGTTAGAAAGCCCTGGGTTTCAATTATGGACCTCAGACACTACCTGTGTGACTTTGAGTAAGTCATTTGGCCTCTGTTCGCCTCAGTTTCCTCATCTGTAAAATGATTCATAATAATACTCCTAAAGGTTGTTGTGAGGATTGAATGAGAAGAAAATTGTTAAAAGCATAGTACATTGCCTAGCACATAGTAGGCAGGTAATAAAAAAAATATTTTCTCTCCTCCCCTTCATGGGCTAAGTCATAAAGACTGCCAAGGGCTGCACCAAGATGGAAAGGCTCTCAATATATTCCTTGGGGTTGATTTTGTGTTTATTGTCTCAGGACCACCTTCGGTAAACTGAGAGTCTTGTAACATGACATATGGAAGGCTTGGCTGAAGCTAATGATGATTTCTGGACACAGAAACTTTTAAAGATCATCTTCCCAGTAATGCATAGATGAAACTGCTCTTTGTTGGGGAAAAGAATATCTACGCCGATGAAATCACATTTCTTGGAACTATTGAAATGTTCACGTTTCTAGTCTTAAAAACCCTTTCCCTACAAATGACCTTGGGGAGGTAATGCAAATATTACCCCCTTTTTGCAGATGAGATGGCTGAGGCTCATAGTGTTAAGTGACTTGTCCAACTGCATACAGTTAGTAAGTGGAACTAATGTGTTAGGACTCCACACATCTTTTTTTGAGGGAGGGAGGCTAGATCTGTGATTTCATCAGTGTAGGCAACAGTTATCTTTTGATACCAGTGGTGAGTAACTGAGACTCTTTTGCGGGATTCAAGAGGTCAATTTTTTTTTCAAAATAATAATATGTTTCTTGATTATTAAAATAATTCTCCCTTTTCCTACAATATATATTTGTAAGCCTAGATTTTCTTAATAGACTTCAACTAAAACAACATATTGCAACAGATTAAATGCAGAAGCAAATAAGAGGGGAAAAACATAACATAAGTAGGAATAATAAATAAATTGTTTTTAAAAATAATGGAGCAGTAGCAGAATGAGGAGGCAGAAGAAACTAATCAAGGAAGAAAGCTTTCCATTTTCTTGACAACCATCTTTTCCCTCTTCTTTCCCCTGCTTCTTTGTGCTCCCCAGGTGATCTTGTAATTTTTCCTTCTGAGTCAAAACCCATCCTTTTGGGCATCAGTCATTCATGCTTGTCTCTAAAGACTTTTGGAAAATGCCTTTTGTCCCTGCCAATATTGTACCAGGTCCTGCAGTGCCAATCAACACATCGGGGGTTGGCATTTCCTGTGAACAGAGATTTCCTCACCCCATTTGCAAAGTTCAAAATTTTCCTATTACAGACTGTTTATTTCCTTTGCCGAAGTGGGAGTTAGAGGACTAAGGGGGCCAAGAGGAGCTCACAATGGGTGGAACCATTTGTAATAAGGCTGGGCTATAGGGATGATATAATACACAAAGACCCATAGAAAGGTGAAATAAATATCTATGGAAGGAATGAATGAAGATCTGTTACCAGCCTGAAGAATGGACTAAGGACAAAGGATGACATAATTATGAAGGATATTGTTTAAAAGGTATATGGGCACTGTGAAGCAAGGATCCTTTTCCAAAACTGAGCTACAACCCTCCCACAACTCTGAAAATAAAGGCATAAATCCCTAGAATGTCATAGCTGGAAAGGACCTGAGGATATTGAATATAGAATGTTCAATCTAGAAGGAACCATAGAGCATGGAATATTACAGACTGTAGGTACCTTGGACAGTCACTTGTCAGATCTTGGAGAAATTTTAGAATGTCAGATCTGGAAGGGAGCTTGAAAAGCAGAGATCAAAGGAGGATGGGACTTTAGAACAGCTTGTCAGGACTGGGAGGGATATTAGAAATCTGATCTAACTTCAACTTTCAGAACTTATTTTGGTCTTACAAGATAATTTTGTCCTTTGAGCTGCCCCATTCAATGATGCCACTCTCCTCTTATTCCTCTTTTACTTAGAAAATAAGTTTATTTCTTGTGAAAATTTATTGTTTTACCAATATCTAGCTTTACATTATATTTCTTTTTTTAATCCTAATTTATTTATTTTTTGTTTTCAACATTCAACATTCCACAAGATTTTGAGTTCCAAATTTTCTCCCCATCTCTCCCCTCTGTCCATACAAAGACAACATGCATTCTGAATTTCCCTTCCCACAATCTGTCTTCCCTTCTATCACATCCCTTCCTTCTCTTATCCCACCCCCTCTGTTTTCTTGGAGGACAATGTAGAGTTCTATACCACAGTGCCTGTATGTCTTATTTCCCAGTTGCATGCAAAAACAATTTTTAACATTTATTTTTAAAACTTCTCTCCCTTCCTTCATCCCCACCCATCACCACTGAGAAGGCAAGCAATTCAATATATGTTACACATGTGTAGCTTTGCAAAAGACTTCCATAAAAGTCATATTGTGGAAGACTAACAATATTTCTCTCCATCCTATCCTGCCCCTCATTTTTTCTATTCTCTCTTTTGACCCTATCCCTCCTCAAATATATTTACTTTTAATTACATCCTCCTTCCATTTGCCCTCCCTTCTATCATCCTCCCACCCTCCCACTTACCCCTTCCCCACTACTTTTCTGTAGTATAAGACAGTGTTTCATAGGAAATTGAGTGTGAAAGTTACTCCCTCCTTAAGCCAAATGTGATGAGAACAAGGTCCACTTTTTCCCTCTCACCTCATCTCTCTTCCCCTCCATTGAAAAAGCTTTTTCTTGCCTCTTTTATGTGAAAGATAATTTTTCCCATTCTACTTTTCCCTTTCTTTTCCCAATATATTTCTATCTCACCCCTTAATTTTATTTTTTTAGGTACCATCCCTTCCTATTCAACTCACTCTGTGCCCTCTGTCTATATGTATATATTCCCTCCAAATATCCTAGTATTGAGAAAAGTCTTAAGAATTATAAATATTATCTTTCCATGTAGGAATGTAAATAATTCAACTTTAGTAAGTCTCTTATGATTTCTCTTTCCTGTTTACCTTTTCATGCTCCTCTTGATTCTTGTGTTTAAAAATCAAATTTTCTATTCAGCTTTGGTCTTTTGATCAAGAATGTTTGAAAGTCCTTTATTTCATTGGATAACAATTTTGCCCCTGAAGTATTATACTCAGTTTTGCCTGGTAGATGATTCTTAGTTTTAATCCTAGTTCCTTTGACTTCTGGAATATCATATCCCAAGCTCTGTGATCCCTTAATGTGGAAGCTGCTAGATCTTGGGTTATCCTGATTGTATTTCCACAATACTCAACTTGTTTCTTTTTGGTGCTTGCAATATTTTTTCCTTGATGTGGAACTCTGGAATTTGGTTACAATATTCCTAGGAGTTTTCCTTTTGGGATCTCTTTCAGGGGGTGATCCTCAGATTCTTTCAATATTTATTCTTACCTTCTGGTTCTAGAACATCAGGGCAGTTTTCCTTGATAATTTCTTTCTTTTTTCTTTTTCTTTTTTTTTTTTTAGTATTTATTATATGGGCTTTCTTTTTTTAATTTTTTATTTTATTTATTTATAAATGTTCTACAATCACTTCCTTAAAATTAAGATTTTATCCCCCCTACACCTTCCCCCCACTACCCCCCTCCCTCCCCCTGACAGCATACAATTCTGTATAGGTTCTACATATACTTTCCTATTGA
>JAQQSK010012103.1:0-12005 GCA_028658325.1 Potorous gilbertii
GTGCTTTGCACAAATCACTAAACTTCTCTAAACCACGGACCACTCAGGCTTCCTCCCGAGGTTCTTGTAAATATCAAATGAGATGTCAAATTCAGTTTTCCCTTTCCTCCACCCAACTTAAAGTGATCTCTGCTTGTTAAACTTGCCTGGTCCATTGCCTGACCCTCTCCTTTGCCTCATCCTTTTATTCGCTAGTTCCTTGTCTGCACCACCCCCTCAGCTGACTGTTAACTTTCGGGCAAGGACTGTGTGTCTTTTTTTCATCTTTACAACCCCGAAATCCTAGTATAGTGCCCTGCATGTGGTAGGAGCTTAATTAATGTTGTTTGGATTGAATTAAATTGAAATCCATTCATAATTGTAAAATACCAATTTACAGAAACCCAGTGACCAAAGAGTTATGATTAATGGATCCATGTCAGACTAGAGGAATAACCATAGTCCTCTGCCCTTGGTCTGTTCAACGTTTTTATTAGTAACATGTGTGTAAGCACCAAAGCCATGATTACCAGACCTGCAAGTGAGACTAAGCTACAAAGTATCATTAATATAGGCGTCTCAAAACATCTTAGTGCAGTTTTAGGATATCAAAATTTTAAACTGTCCTAAGTCTTTGGGGATACTTTGTATATTAGTTGATAACTGGGTAGCACAAAGGATATAGTGCTCCTCTTGGAGAGAGAAAGACCTGAATTCAAGTCTTCACTAACTCCTTTCTCCCACCAGCTGTGTGATCTTGGGCAAATCACAAAGCACTTCATAAATCTGAAAGTGTTATAGGAATTGTATCTATCACTGACAGAATTTGCATGCCAAAAAATCTCAAGAACCTGGAACAAAGAGTTGAATATGAGATGATATTTAATAGAGATCAATGGAAAGTTATAAAACTAGGGTAAAAAAATACACAAGGACTGTTTTTGTTTTTGATGAAACCCCTTCTTTGTTTTCCTATATGTTGTTTTATCCTAGGAGTAGAAGACCTAGGGGAAAAAGCTAAAATAAATCTGGATAAATGAGAATGTCAGCTACTTGAAGTTCAACATTTTACTGATGGTCAAAGTTCAAGAGCTAGAAGGGTCCTCAGAGGCCACCAAGTCTAACATCCCTCATTTCACAAATGAGAAAAATGAATCCTGGGGAAATTAAGGGACTGGTAGTAAGCACTAGAGATGTGTTCTTGATCTTTCCATATCCCTTACCCCTAAATCCAATTAATTGCCAAGTCTTATCCATTCTGTCTCTACCATTCCTCACAAGCCATTTGCTCCTCTCTATTCCATGGCCATCCCCCAAGCTCTGGCCTTCATTACCTCCTACCTCAGCTATTTCCAAGCTCCCCATGTGGACTCTCAGATATTATCTTTTCTTTCCACACTATACTTCACACAGGTGCCATATTCTTCCTGAAGCAAAACCATGCCAAAATTGTCCTCAAGAACTCCCAGCGGTTGCACATCACCTCTAGGATAAAATACAAACTCCTCAAGGTGATCATTTAAATCCCTTCACAACATGGCTGCAGTCTACATTTCCAGATTTATTTCCTATCCCTTCCCTTCACACACTCTATATTTCATTCAAGCTGGCTTGTTGGCTAGTTCCTAAAACTGGACATTCCATTGCCTATATCTGTATCATAAAAGGCTTCATACACACAGACACAGATGCAGACACAAACACATACACGGACACAGACAAACAGACAGACAGACACAGACACATGCATGCACACACCTTTCTTTAAAAAAAGAAATTAACATACATCTCTTTTCTCTCCCTCTCACTTCTTCCCTAGTTGAGAGGTGGGAGAAAGAAAAGCTTTTATAACAAATGTGAATGGATAAGCAAAGCAAATTCCTCCAGTGGCAGTACACAAAAACCTGTGTGTCCCATTCTATATTCTGAATCCCTCACCTATTTTTACTGGATCTTCTATAAAGCCTTCCTTAGATGGCTTTTCTATTCTACTGGAATCTTATTCTAGTTCTTTTATTTTGTCAATAAATCAACAAGTACATATTTAATGCATTCAATATATGCCCTCAGCACTGATGGTACAAAGAAAAAAACAAAAACAAGCCTGTGCTCAGAGCTTACTCTCTAGTGAGAGATGAAACATATGCATAAGTAGGTTAGATATCTACAAGATACATACAGAGTAGGAAGCTGAGAGGAAGGAGATGGTAGAAAGTGACCCATAGAAGGTAGAATTTGAGGAGTCCTGCAGACAACCAAGGGTTGTAGAAGGTAGAGGCAAAGAGGGGGAGCATTCCAGGCACAAGGGAACAGCCAATGCAAAGGCATGGAGACAAAAGAGGGTGGGACATATGCAAGGAAGCTGGTATAGATGTACCATAGTGTTTTCCTGCTGAAAGGTAGGAAGGGGCCAGGATGTGAAGAGGTTTAAATGCCATTATGAATGATATTTTATCCTAGAGGTAATTAATTAGGCAGTCATGTGATGTAGTTGGACCTAGATCTTGGGAAAATCTCTGGGGCTGAAGATGTCTTGGAGGTGAAAGGAACTTGAAGGAGTCAGACTTAATGCAATATATTGTGGTGAAAGGCGATGAGCACTGAATGAGAGTGGTGGCTAGGGGAATGGAGAAGGAAACGTGCATGAGAGATGCTATGAAGATAGAAATGAAAAGATGGGGCAAAGATCTGGGTATGAGGGCTCAGTGATAATGAAGAGTCATGCTCCCTTCCAGCCTGAGATCCATTACTCTATTAGAAACAGAAAATAGGCATTTAATATCACAGACAAGAATTGTAGTGAAACAATGTAGTTCAAACTTTGCCTGGGAGCTCTCAGCAAAGGTCTACTTCATGACCTAATCAAGTTTCCTTTCATATCACACACACACACACACACACACACACACACACACACACACACACACACACACAAAACCAAGGGAATGAGAAAAAGCATAGACACTTTTAAAAAGCTCTCCAGCATCCCTGATTACAATTTTATTTTATCTAAAATGGATTAGATTTACATGTTGAAGTGGTAATAAAGTCTTGCAAAAAGGTTTGTTTGATGGTTCTTAATAAATAAGATAATTTCTTTGATTCTAACAAAGAATTATACTTTCTATGGATATTAGTCTTCATTCTCCAGAAGATATGAACTTTGTAGGGAAGGAAGGAACTGGAATGAGGTGGATGGATGCCAAGATTTACATAATTCCCCCAAACTGACTCTGCTACAGGCAGAGTCTTGCTAGCCAATAACTGAATAAATAAATTTAAATTGCAGCAAGTGTATTTAATCCTACAACATACCACCTGGCAGGAGGGCTTAACAAAGCAACATTTCACTGTGAGTATTATTATTGAAAGTTACAAATCTATCTTTTAATACAATGAGAACTGAGCATAAAAAATATTTCAGAAAGACAAGCAGAAAGAAAATAGTCTATGTTCCACAATGTCGACTTTGGCCTTCACAGGGAGGTCAATTACATTACTCAATAATCTCTAGTTCCCTAAAATCAGATGGAAATAAATTCTTTCATCTTCAGAACTGTTCAGCATAAAACCAAGATGTTTGCAATAAGAAGTCAATTGATCCAATAGTCAAGAAAACTTTTTCTAAAGTTTTTGTTCAGTGGTTGAAATTTTATGAGACTCATTGGGGTCTAGAGATCTCTTTGTCCTTAGAGAGGGTCCTCTAATTCTACTAAAGGTCTTTTCCAATTATTCCAGGACCCATCTAGGATGACCAGGTGGAGAGAAGATCTAGTACACTGGTAGGGAGAAAGGGGGTAGAAATACTTTTCCCTACACCCCTCATATTCCTCTTCCTCTCCATCACAGCCATCCCTGAAGACATTTCATTTGGCCTACTTGACTGCTATCACAGCTTTTATGAAATGTAAGACACCAATTCAATTGCTTCTTGTAAAATGGAAGATCAACAGGTCTTACCATCTGCCTTATACCTCTACATCCTATAGATGCTTGGCACTATCTAGAAATGGCTACCATGTGTGCAGTAAGGGCAAAGAGCATCCCTAAGAAGGGATGATAAGAAAAAATATACAAGTGAATTTGTCTACTCCTCTCTATGCCCTCTCCTTTCTTAAGGTAGAGGTAGGAGGGTGGTAAGCTCGAGGTAGAGGTTAATTCTGAGCCCACTATGCTAACTTTTTTTTCTTTTTTACCTTTATGAAAGATTTATATCTCCCAAAATACTTCATAATACTAGGTTTCTTCCAGGTCAGAAATGGTTTTACTTTGTATCACTTAGGGAGTTTTATGACTTCTTTTCTTTGCTCTCCTTCATTGTTACATTTTATCCTCTTCCCAATAATATTAGCAGGTGACCTAAAAATAAATATAAGAGCCCCTCCAAAAGAAAACTTTCTTTCAAAATTCTTATACAGAGGATATATGCATGCACATAAAAAAGAGTCAATACTCAATGTTCAAGATGACAGGTTCTAACTGTTGTGGGTGTTGTGACTCAGCCTGTATGTCTTGTCTTTTCTTTTCTTTTCTGTCCTTTTTTGCTTTTTCATTTAAATATTTAGCTGCTTTTTTGAGGGAGTTTTCTGGACCTATGATTTCATTGCTATAGGGAACTCCCAGTGAGAAAACTCTTTCTTACCAAGGCAAATCAACAAATGCTCTGAATATTCTTAGAGATGTGCCTGATGCATTTGGAGGGTAAGGGAGTTGGCCAGGATTACATTGCCAGTATGTTTCAGGGCAGGAAGTAGAACTGGGTCTTCCTTGCTCTCAGAATAACTTTCTATCCCCCATACCAGGAGTGCCAAACAGGAGATCCCTGGGCAGCAAGGCATGCTATACTCCTCTAGGCTACCACACTGGAATAAAATATAATTGAGAAATATTTAACAAAATAAATAAAAATACAATGAATGAGTCATCTTGGGTAATCTTATAAAATGGTGAGGTACTCTCTTAATCCAGAGAACCCCACAAAGTCATGCAAGTTAAGGGGTTCAAATCTCTGGGTCCACTGCAAGAACATCTGTGAAACAGACCAAGATATCAAGGGCATGCATATCCAAAAAGCTACCAAATATTTGAAAGATGTCACTTTGAAGAAACAATGTGTTACTTTCCATTGATATAATGGTGGAATTGGCAGGTATGCCGCTAGACAATGGGGTTGGATATAGGTTCATTAGACCAAAAAAAGTGCTGAGTTCCTGCTGCATATGCTTAAAAATGCATAGTAACACAGAATGGAAGGGTTTAGATATGGATTCTCTTATCATTGAGCATATCCAAGTCAACAAGGTTCCCAATGGGCTCCTAGTCTAGTCAACCTATCCATGAGTTCCCCCTGCCATAATGAGATCATACTTAGTAAAAATTAACAGATTGTTTCTAAACCAGCAGAAAAGGTTGCTCAAAAGAAAAAGCGGCCCCCAAAAGAAACTGAAGCATCAAAAGCTTATGGTATGGGAGTAAATGTGACATTAAAGTGCAAAGAAAAATGAAATGAAAGCAAACAAAAAAAATCACATTATAATATCATTTATAAATATAATACATATATTAAATTATGCTGTTACAAATATATTATCATATATTATAATTATATTTGAATATTAGATTATTACAAACCAATAGATAATATTACAAAATATGATAGATTATACTATAAAACCAAGTCAATTTGCAGCCACAATGATCCTTACGCATGGATTAGTGGCTCCCATTTCTTATTTAGCTTTGCCCTACACCACATTGCCTCTAAGCCTCATAAATGGCAGTATCTTCAGTGTTAAAAATTATTCCATTTCTTGGTGAATTCAAATACTAGTAACTCCAAATTGAACTTTTTTCAATTATAAAAAGTAGAAACTGTTTAGATCTCCACCAAAGGTACCTCATTTTGGCATGGAGGTGACCTGGGTTCTTAAAGGTTTATGCCACTGGAGAATTGATTTTGGCAAGCCCCACCAATTAATACTGGATGGACATCAAATATCAGCTTAATGAAAGACTTTATGTTTAATGTCTCAAGACAACCTAAGTTCAGAAAGAGTTGTGGCCACGTTGGTCATAGGATGATATGCTTCTGTAGGCAACTCACAGAGGTCTACTGCTAAAAGGAAAAGAAGAACATAAGAGGAAGAAAAGTCAACAGAGAAGGGATCTGGTTTGCTTCTCTATTATTCAACTGAAAATGCCCTCTTCCAACTTACTAGTCATCTCTTAGCTAACTAAACCTGGTAGCCTTTTCTCAGCCCACTTTTGACTTGACCTCTGCTACTTTTGACATCTGGGGCATTTTCTTCTAGTTCTTTTCCTACCTGTCTCAAAATGACTTTGCTGGATTATCATCTAGCTTAAATTCACTGAGCATGGGTGTTCATTGGTTCTCTTTCTACTGAACCCAGCTGACTCTGGAGGAGAAAGTGAGGCTGGTGACCCTGCCCAGTCCTCCCTCACTCAAATCATAGTCAACTGCAATTCACATCATCATCTCCCTGATGTCATGGTCCTCTTCAAGAATGAAGGACAAACGCAACAACGAATCTCTTTCTACAATCTATTTTTCCTTATCTCATCTTCTTTTATGGATTCAAGTATCATCTCTGTGTGGATGAGTCCCAAATCTACGTATTTACTCCTTAAATATCTGAATGACCTTGTCAAGTTAACTTCCATGAGACTCAATTTCCTCATCTGTAAAATGGGGACTGAACAAAATGACCTCTGAAGTCCCTTCCAGCCTGCTGGAATATCCCATTGACATCTCAAATTCTTTATGTTTAAAACAGAACAGAACTATGGCTCTTCCCCCTTCCACCTACCCCTTTTCCAAACTTCTCTCAATATCAAGGGCACCACCATTCTCCTAATCAGCCTATTCTTGATTCTTCCCTTTCCCCAAACACCCATAGTTAAATACTTACTAAGTCTTGTCATTTCTCCATTCTCCCTAATTACTATAATCATAGTTCATTAATTCTTACCTAAACTATTACAGAAGCTTTTAGTTTCCCTCTCCTCCATATAGCCATCAAAGTAATCTTCACACAAATTTCACCGTGACACTCCCCTGCTCAGAAGTCTTCCTTAGCTCCCTATTCCAAATTCCACAGTCTGCCATTTAAAGCCTTACCACTTTCCACACTCATCATGTGAGTCCAAATTTGACTACTCTTTGTTCCACAAACATATGTGGTTTTCAACCTTGGTACATTAGCATTTATCCTTACACGTGGACTATATACTCTTTCCTCATTTCTGTCACACAGATTTCTTTATTCTTCTTAAAAGTTCAGTTCAGGAGCCACCTCCTTCATGAAAACTTCTCTGATACTCAATTATTTGTGTTCCCTCCTCTTTCAAATTACCTTGTAGAGGTAACATTGGATAGAGCCCTGGGTCCAGAGTCAGGAAAGCTTGAGTTCAAATTTGGCTCTAACACTTCCAAGTTGTGTGACCCTGGGAAAGTCACTTAACCCCTGTTTGCCTCAGTTTCCTCATCTGTAAAATGGGAATGATAACAGCCCCTACTTCTCAAAGTCATTATGAGGTCAAATAAAATATTTGTAGAGCACTTAACAGACCTGGTACATAGTAAGTACCATGCAAATGTTAGCTATTAGAATCATGATGATGATGATGTCTTATAGTATCCGTGTATGTATTGCTTTTCCCATTCCAATGTAGAACCTAAGTTCCTTGAAGACAGTGACCATTTCCTTCTTTTCTTTGTATTTTCAGGACCTGACACAATGCCTTGCACATAATAGGCATCTAATAAACGTCTGGTTAGTTAAAATGAATCAGGCATCTTTCATTTAAACTGTTCAAAAAGACATTTTTCGCCACACTGTAGAGAAGTCACCAGTTTTCCCCATCTAGGTCACAGAGGAAACACACTCTAAAGCCTTATGAATGTTGGCAACCTTTTATTTCATGAGTACTTCAAAATGCATTGACTGCATTTGCTTTTAGAATCTATCAATGTCTGCCTGAAGCTCTCTTTAGAGTAGGTGTCTGTAATTAATGACACTTTTGTACCACACTCATTTCCCTCTTCCTTTGAAAAGCTTTTCTGTGTAAGAGTTCTAAAAACCTATGTGTTCATAACAAGGAGACATTAATACCCTCAACTAAACACAGAAACTCAGCAGTGCTACAAACTACTGACCTTACCCTAAACCCATCTGCTTGCAGGCCAGTTGACCCAATGTCTCTTTCCAGTTGTCAGCACATACTTGGTGGTCAGTGGCAGATCGATGAACAGTCAGGAACGTAGAAGAGCTCATATCTTTAGATAATGTCACTGAGAAGAGAAAAAGAAATATTTTAGCAAAACTCTATTTCTTCTCCTGTGACCAAACACTAATCTTGTATAGTCATTGCTATTCTCAAAATTTAAAGACCTAAGCATATAGACCAAAATCTCTTTGTTTATATATTGTAAAAGTGAAACCAGGTAGCTAGGTGGAGCAATGGATAGAATGCTGGACCTGGAGTCAGAAAGATGGAATCTTCCTGAGTTCAGATCTGGCCTCACACACTTACTAGCTGTGTAAACCTGGGCAAGTCACCTAACTCTACCTGCCTCAGTTTCTTCATCTGTGAAATGAGCTAGAGTAGGCAATAGCAAACTACTTCAGTATCTTTACCAAGAAAACCCCAGATGGCGTTGTGGAGAGTTAGGCATGACTGGAAAAAAAAACAATTAAAAGAGGTGAAATACCAAATAAATAATTTAATGAAAAAAACCCTTTACCTGGAAACTAGGGAAGTCACTCTTACAAAGTTCTAGCAAGTTTAAAAATAAAGATTTGTTGTTACTGTCATTGTTTTAGTGGGGGCAAGGGGACATAGCAATCTTTAGCTTTCATATCTGCAAGGTCATTATCACTTATGGTAGGGGGCAGAAAGGTCCAGACTTACCACAGTCCCATTCATCAGAGCTATCTGAACAATCTATTCCACCATCACACCACAAATCACGGGACACACAATCATGATTGGCACACTCCAGTTCATCATCTTGGCAAAATGCTGGCATTGAAAACAAGTGGAAAAACTTTTTTAGAGATAAATGTGATTATTCCTAAAATGTGCATATTGTTTTGAAAAAGTGATCATGTTGGCTACCAGGCCCTTGGATGGTAATGGATACTCAAACCATTGCTTGTGGCCTTTTCTGTTTCTGCAAAGCATAACTAAAAGCAAGGAAAATTATGCTTTCATTCATCGCATTAATAAGAAAGATTATGTGTACACACGGAACTGGTGCTAAGGAAAAGCACCTAGATGGGGAGATGTGAGAGGAGCTTCTTTACCTGGAAATATTTTCCTCTACCCAGGCCACAGGACCTGAAAATCTACCATTAGTGATTCATTCCTTTGGCTCAACTTTTGTCTTCTTCTAGTAGTTCTACTTTAAAATGCAAATACTCTTGGGAGGTGTAACACATTGTCAAGGACACCTTAGTGCAAATGAGTTTGCTTTCTTTAACTTGCAAGAGGGACCCAAGAAACTGGAGGGCACTGGGTTTCTGAGAGAGAGAAGGATGGAGGCCTTACAGAAAAAAAAAAAAAAGAAAAGAAGAAAAGAGGCAAGCTCTACCTAGAGAAAGAGCATTTTGTAGTGGAAAGTGGGAGGGATTTGTAGTCAGGACTTCAGTTTTGACTCTCACCAGCTATGTGACCCTCAGAAACTTAGTTCTTTAACATAGGAATAACAATACACTATCTCATGGATTTGTGATGGGAAATGTGCTTCGTCAACCTTAGAATACAATATAAATGTGACTGGTAGTACTTCAACACTTTGTCTAAGAAGTAACTTTTGCTCTTATGATGAAAAATGCTATCCATCCCCAAAGAAAGAAATGATGGCGTCTGAATGCAGATCGAAGTGTACTTTCTTTATTTTTTGTGAGTTTTTATTTTGGTCTATGTTTTCTTTTACAGCATGACTAATATGGAAATACTTTTTTATGACTACACAAGCATAGCCTTTATCAAATTGCTTGCCTTCTCAATGAGAGGGGTGGGGAGGGAGAGAATTTGGAAATCAATTTTAAAAACAAATGTTGACAATTGTTTTAACTTGTAATTGAAGAAAAATTAAATACTAAATTAAATTTCAAAATAAAGTCAGAGTAAGTCTTGACTAACATTTATTCTCTCAGTAAGTCAAGTATCATTAAGTACTTACTATATGCCAAGAACTGTGAAAAGGGCTGAGAATACAAAGAAAGGCAAAAAACAGTGCCTGATTTCAGACATTTCATGATTATTTCATGAGTATGAAATCTAGTGGTTTCAATGCCCTTTGCCAAAAACAAAACAAAACAAAAAAATTACTACACAGTGAGTATGAGGCAAATGTGTAAGCGCATTAAAACTGCAAAATCTCATCATTACTAGTTCTTTGTTTTTTTATAAAACAGCATTCAAATGAGAGACTATTTCCACCTGACCAGATGCCCTATAGAAATCGTCTCCATGGGCAGCAGATGAGGCAGAGGTGTAAGCACTGAACAGGCTTGGGATGAGAACCAGCAGTGAACAGACTCCACTCTCCTTTGTTGAAACTCACCAGAGATGAGAAAGCAAGGTCCCTACGCCCATCTGGATAAATCATCCCAGTTACTGTGTAGACATCCTCTGGGCAAAGGGCTAGTTCTAAGATGTATTTGAGCTGAGAAATAGAGCATAAGATGAAAAGGCAGTTCAGACAAACTCATGCATGCACTCACAGCAGTTTTTTTCATCCATCTTCTCAGGACAGTCTGGAAACCCATCACAAATCACTTCGTGTTTGATACACAGTTTGCTGGCGGGACATTCCCAAAGACCTCTCTCTTGACAACCTAGAAACAAGAATACATTCATTCCAAGAGCCATGTGTGAAAGCCTGAAATGGAAACATAAAGCCTCTTCCTTGTAATATCATAACAGAGAAATTATATAATATTGACACTGGAGTTTTTTGTTGTTTGCCCTTTCAGATCACATTGGGAATGTTAAGCAGAGTTTAGAAATGTTTTGCTGAAACTATGTTTTAACCGACTTCATGACTACTCTATGTTAAATAAAACAGAGTGAACAAGGATGAACATTAACAATGTGACCTGAAAATGCAAAATACATGAACTTAGTCACTACAGTCTAATGAACACAGGGGAAAAGTCATTAGATGGGCAGCAAATTGAGCCCTTTGCTTACTGCCATATTACAAATGTATACACACTACAAAATAAAGATACTGTCATAGCCACAGTGTGTGAGGACTGTATCTAATAGACTTAGCCCTTCACAGCAATGCAAGGACCTAAAACATTTCCAAAGGACTCATGATACAAAATGTCATCTACATCCAGAGAAAGAACTATGGAGGCAGAATGCAGAATGAAACACACTATTTTCTCTTTGATTCTGTTTGGTTTTGTTTAGCTTTACTCATGGGTTCTCCCATTCGTTTTAATTGTATGCAGCATGAGTAATGTGAAAATGTGTTTAATAAGAATGCATGTGTAGAGCCCATATAAGATGGCATACCATCTTGGGGAGGGAGGGGGAAGGAAGGGGGAGAAAGCTGAAAACTTATGAAGTGATAATTGAAAGTTCAAAACAAATAAATAAATAAATTTAGAGGGGAAAAAATAAAGACACTGTCATGTGGCAGGTGTCGGGGAGGGAGTGTGAGGAAGGAGCCTGTTAAATAACTTCCGCCTGCACATAGTTGTCAACCCTTCAGAGCAATTATCTTTTTTTTAAAAAATATATTCATTTTATTTATTTTTAACATTCTACTACCATAAAACTTAGATTTTTTTCCCCCCTACCTACCCCCTACAACTCCCCTCCCTCCCCAAGATGACATACAATTCTATATAGGATCTACACATATGTTCCTATTGAATACATTTTCACTATAGTCATGCTGTGTACAAGAACTAAAATAAATGGAAGAAATGATATAACAAACCAAAACATAATACATACCCACACACACAAAAAAATGATCGGCT
>JAQQSK010012104.1:0-12004 GCA_028658325.1 Potorous gilbertii
CATTCTTCTCCTCATTGGCTTTTTGAACCTCTGTTGCCAATTGAGTTAGCCTATTTTTCAAGGTGTTATTTTCTTCAGCATTTTTTTGGATTTCCTTTATTAAGGTATTGACCATTTTTCATGCTTTTCTTGCACCTCTCTCATTTCTCTTCCCAGTTTTTCTTCCACCTGTCTAACTTGGTTTTCGAAATCCTGTTTGAGCTCTTCCATGGCCTTAGCCCATTGGATATCTATTTCAGATGTTTGGGATACAGAGGCCTTGACTCTTATGTCTTTACCTGATGGTAAGCAGTTTTCTTCTTCATCAGAGAGGAAGGGTGAAATCATCTGTTCCCCAAGAAAATAACCTTCTATGATCTTATTTTTTTCCCCTTTTTCTGGCATTTTCCCAATCAGTTACTTGACTTCTGAGATTCCTCTGCTAGATCTGCCCAGCTAGTGCTTGGGGTCTGTGATTCAAATGCTGCTCCCCAGCCTCAGTGCTTTCGGGGGCTGGTCAGCTGCTATTCAGTGTAAAATTAAATCAGTTTCTCAAGTGGGGGCAGGGCCGCCTCCCAGGCTCAGTTCCCTCAGGGGGTTTATGCAGACACCTTTTGTAATGGAGCTGCTGCCAAGCTCCTGCCTGCTCCGGGAGCCTCTGGCCACCTGCTGCCTCTGCTGCTGCTTCCCGAGGGGGCCCGAGTCATGGAGACGCCCCACTCCCCTCTCAGCCAGTCCAGACGTCTCTCTCACTGACCTGTGCGTCTGTGCGTGGAGGGATCTTCTCGGCCGCTGGAGATTCCATCCCTGAAGCCTGCTCGGATCTGCTCATTCCTCTCAGCGCCGGGTGGCCGGGGCACGGCTGGGCTCTGCTCCTGTCTGGTGCACGATGGACCTTTGTGATCCATTTTTCAGGGCTCTCTGGAACGAAAATCTCCTTCACTGTGTTGCTGCATGGCCCCACTGTTCCAGAATTTGTTGGGAGTTCTTTTTATAGATAATTATGGGCTGTTTGTTCGGAGCTAGCATATGTAAGTCTTTCTGCTCCACCATCTTGGCTCCGCCCCCTTTCTTTTGTTTTAACCATAGGAAGTATATTTGTGTTTGAAGAGTTTTTCCCATGTGAGAGATGGTACCTATAGATAAGTGGCACGGTACAGGACAACACAGAAATTAATAAACACAAAGGTAGTATAGATATGATCCAGTGAAACAAGGATGTGAACGGATTTTCATTAGCAAAATATTTCCAAATTTCATTAGCTGTACTTGCCAAGTCAAGATTTAGTTTGGATGCTTTCTCAGTATCGTATGCTATTTGTTTAAGTCATCCATGTTCAGAGCCAATGTGCTCTTTCCCCACACTCCATTTAGATGATTTCTTTTTATTTTATTCTAATTTTATTCTGAATTATTATAGCGAACAGGTGTAAAGCAAAAAGTTATGACTCTATAATCACATTTCATTGCTAACGTAGCTTCTGATATGTTTAACTCATTCCCTACTTGCACAATGATTTCTCTCATAGCATCTAAAATATGATAAAAGTTACTATTAATTCTGACTTGTGCCTTTAAAACTAATGATACGTTCTTTGCTAAATTTTCCATAAAGTGCACTTGCACTGTTTGCTCTTGCACAGTATATGCGAACAATCCTACAGATACAGAAGAAGCTATAGCTGCTACAAAGCTTACAATTCTCAACACAATAAGACTTACACATCTTTTGCTGTCTTATTTTTCCCACCAACTGCTCAAAATTCTGATCCGGAGATGACAGGAACCATCCTTTGCTCTTAACAAGCATCACTGCAAATCTGGTGTGAGTAATTACAACAACAATACCTTTTACTTGGACTCTGGGGTCAATACATTCTGTGACAGTACAATTAAAACAAGTTACATTTCACACAGAACCTTTTTTTTGGTAATGAATCATTTCCAAATTTTCCTACCAAAAAGGCAAATTTTTTTTTCCCTAAGGAAACATGTGTGTCATTACGACTCTCTGTTTTATTAACCCTTTTGCCAGCAGGTATCACCCTAATAGTCGTTAATTCATCCCAATGAAGCCATAGACTTCCATAATTGAATGTCTGATTTTCCCAAGGGAGGAACTATTTCAGGCAAAATCCAGCCTCTCGTAGCCAATGGAGCATGATTTTTATTCCACATTTGTAACAGGATGGTAGAGTTATTTGTTGCATTATGGCAAAGAGTTTGACGTCTAATAAACGGGGGGCATTTAAAATTATTATCCCATCCAAATAATTTACTGCAAGGTGGTGCTGATGGTCTCCTTATCATGCCTTTTGTGAATTCCTTGCTTGACAACCCTAGCATTACTATATCCCAGCAAGCTCCATTTGTTCTAGGAATATAGTGTGCAGTATGATTTATATATGTCAGCATGAAGCAATGTGATACACTACTGTTTTTAGAAAAGCTTACAGGTGCAATAGGTGTTAGCCCTGTGAAATTAATCAAAACCTTTGTACTACTTTCTGTTTTAGGAATATTAAATTCCTAATTAACTATTAATTAATTAGTATTAATTAATTATTAATTAATAATTCCTTATTAAACAGCACTGAAGCATTTCTCACCATAAGTACTTCCTCAGTTTCTTCACCCCAACTTACCACTCTCATTCAAGGCGGATTATGCACTATAGCCCATCTATCCATTTCAGTCTCTGTTTCCACCTGGGCAGCAGTCCTGGTGCTGGTGATCTGGAGAGCAGTGAAGATCTAAATCAGCATTCTCATGTTCTTATCTGGCCAATGCCGGGGCCTCTGGGCACTGGGTCTCTTTTCTTTCTGAATACACAGCTTCCTCATCATTTCTTCAACAAATGGTGTGGGTCTGATCTTCCTTTCCAGGATCCAGATCACCTCCTGGCCATTTCCTGGAGAAACACAAGCGAAACCTCGCTCCCAGGATAGCAAATTAGTTGGCCCAAATCACAACCTGATTTCCGATCCCTCCAGTAAACTTTTATGACTCTGTAGTCTGTAAAGTGTGTTTTCTTTTGTTGAAATTGTTTTTGGGCCGGTGTGAGCCCTTCACGGTCAGGTGTCAAAAAATTTATATGTATATAAAGGCTTTTATAAGTCTCATAATGGTATAAAGTCATATCATTTCTTCGTCGTATCCTGTTCCCACCTTCTCCCTCCCCCCCCTTTTTTTTTTGTTTTTGGAAGAGAGTCTTAATGTCGCGGTTGTGATGTTCTACAATAGCTTGACCGGTGGGGTTATATTGAATTTCAGTCTTATGGTGTATTCTGTAAGAATGACAAAATACACTGAAGGCTTGACTGGTATATGCAGGACCATTATCTGTTTTAACAATTTGTGGAATGCCCAATATAGAAAAGCAGCTGTATAAATGATCAATATCATGTTTTGTGGATTCTGCTGTAAGAGGGGTGGCAATAGTATAAGCAGAATAGGTGTCTATAGTGACATGTAAAAATTTTGCCCAATTCTGGAGTATGAGTAACATCCATTTGCCAGATTTCTAAATGTGAGTATCCTTGAAGATTAACTGCTGTGTTTGGTGGAGCTGGTAAAAATGGAATATATTTTGAACATGATTTCACTATGGTCATGGTTTGTTCCCTAGTTATATGAAATTGTCTGTTAAGTATGTTTGCTGATTGATGAAAATGATCATGAGAGTGCTGTGCTTCTAGAAAAGTAAGGGTAAGGAGACTGTCAGCTTGTTTGTTTCCTTCTGCTATGGGGCCAGGTACCTGTGTATGAGAAGGAACATACATTATGAAAATCTTTCTTTCATGTGTTCTAATTGTGTTTTGTAAAGTCATGAATAATTGTTGCACTTCATTATTTTGATTTTTAATTTGAGCTGCGTCAGTGTAACTGTATATACTGCGTGTTTACTATCTGAAACAATGTTTAAAGGACATGTTATTTCTTTAATGACTGTCATTATGGCAAAAAGTTCATTTGTCTGTGTAGATTCAAAAGGTGTGGAAATAAGTTTTTGTGTACAAGGGGATATGTAGTAAACTGTATTATGATTTTTTTGTGGCATCAGTAAATATAGTTGTTGCTCCTAAGATAGGTTCCCTCTTTACCTGTGTTTGAGTTATCCATTGATAAGATTGTAAAAACCGAAATAGGTCATGTTCGATATTACTACAATCTTCCTGATGAATATCTGGTCATTGTATTCACATGGCTCTGGAGGAGAAGTGAGGGTCGTGACCTGAACAGCCCTCGCTCACTCAAAACAGAGTCAAGTGCAAGTCATGTCATTATTTCTCTGATTTTCAACAATGAAGGACAAACACACACACACGCGCGCGCGCGCGCGCACACACACACACTCAAATTATTCCTGTGCTCTCCAATGTTTTCAATAAGAATGGGCGTTGTATTTTGTCAAAAAAATTTCTGCATCTATTGAGGTAATCATATCGTTTCTATTAGTGTTTTTTTGATATGATAAATAATGCTGATAGTTTTGGTAATACTGAACCAGCCTTGCATTCCTTGTGTAAATGCTACCTGATCATAGTGCTGTAATCCTTTTGCTAAAAATCTTATTTGAAATTTTTGCATCTATATTCATTAAGGAAATTGGTATATATTTTTCTTTTTATATTTTGACTTACTCTGGTTCGGGTATCAGCACCATATTTCTATCACAAAAAGATTTTGGTAGGATTCTTTCCTTGCCAATTTTCCCAAATTTTCTGTATGGTATTGGAATTCACTGGGTTCTTTTAAATGTTTGATAGAATTCACTAAATTCATCTGATCCTAGAGATTTTTTTTAAGGAATTCGTTGATGGTTTTTTTACAATTTCTTTCTCTGAGCAATAAGAAATACCAAGTTTGACTGGGACTTTACCATTGTGAAATCAGGCATTCAGGTAAATATTTGTCAGCAGTCCAGTGTTAGCTGTTGTTTAGTCTCTCAGTCATATTCGACTTCATATGATGACATGGACTTTTTATGTATGGGATTTTCTTAACAAAGAGACTGGAGTGGTTGGCTGTTTCCTTCCCCAATATGTTCCCATTTTTCAAATCAGGAACTAAGGAACATAAGGGTTATATGATTTGCCTAAGAACACATAACAAGGAGGTATGTAAGACTAGATTCTTCCTGGCTCCAAGCCCAGGGTACTATGCACTGTACCACCTAACTTCCTAACAAGGACTAATTGAAAAAAAGGAACCCAATGATCCTGGGAGTATATGTAATCAAAATGAAGCTACAGCTATAGTCACTGCCCTTAGTAACAGGGCTGGGATTTCAAACTGCTTCCTCTACTTCCAAACCTTTTCTTCTTGCTCCTGAACCATATTCTCCATCTGTCTCCAACTGCTGCATTTCATTCTGAGTAAAGCCATTTTTCTCCTTTCAAGCACTACTAATATTCTCACATGTATGGTGTATGTCTGTGGCCTTAGATCTATCCAGTCATTCCTCTGAGACCTTCAATTGGTCTCCAGGATTGTAGGTCCCCAGATCAATAGTTGGGAAAACCTCAGAGGCCATCAAATCCAATCGCTTCATTTGACTGATCTGGGAAGTGAAGCTTAGAGGCCTTAAATAACATGCTCAGGGTTACACAGGTATTCAGTGACAGGAGAGTGAGCATTATTGGATAGAACTGGTGTCCAGTAAGGGAGGTGGAAACTGGTGTCATGAAAATTTAGAGTACACTTTGGCTAATCCTTTGCACTGCATATGGCATTCAGCAACATTGACATGACTCAAAATGTTTTTTGACTCTCATAACCAAGTACTGCACAAAACGACACATACAGGTTAACTGCAACTGATCCAGGGATAGAATCACATGGGAACATATTCCTGGAGCAAAAGAGACGTGCCTCAGTATTAACCAAGTCATCCTACTCAGGACGGTGGAATTAGAACTGTGACCCATTGGCAAGCTTGTGGAACAGTTTTAGCAACCTATTCTTATTACAATTGAGAATAATTAAGCCATAAGCCTACCAGCTCCTTGTATTGGAGTCAATCCAGATTTGGAGCTAGGAGGGAATGCTTGTATATCCACAAGGACAGCAATTACATTCTCTTGCTAATTTCCTCCAAAGCTGAGGAGGAAGCAAGAGTGGAGGGAAGGGTCCACATTGGTCTCTGTCATTGCTTAATATTTTAGAGAGGCTATTTGTAAAAGATAATTTACAAAAGCTGTGTTCACTGCTACTGAATAATCTGCTAATTGTGTCCAAAACTACTTTCTCCATACAAGGGGAGTCGGCATGTTAGCCAACCATCAGGCGGTAGGTTAAAATTCGGTTTGTTTGACTCCACTCAGGAAGTGTAAACTGCAGGTGAAGAATTTCTCTGGTGGAAGGGTGTGAGTTGGGGGTTTGTGGAGCTGAGCACCCTAACTAGAATTTAATGGAAAACCTTGCACCTGTCTATCAGGTATTCCTGGGTCACAAACCCAGCATGCCACAAGGTTCGTGCTGAGGCAATCAGGTGGGTCAGCCTCACTAGTGTATTCTAGTTTTGTGATAGAGCTCCCTGGAGGACTCAGACCAGGGATGCCCCAGCAGTATTTATATCCACGATACTAACCTCATGGGAAGATAAGGGGTCAATGATTAACTAAAGGAAGAGGTCACAAATCAGGTAGATTAAGGAAGCCATCAAGAAAAAGAGCAGGAGGAAGGCATTATTAATAAATTTTAAAGATTTGTTTAAAACGGATAATTAAGGATAATTTTCTTCTTTCCAGGCCCAATTCCTTATCATCCTCCGAAGGTCAGAGTCCAGAGGCTACCAGTCCCACTAACTTGAACCTCTTTCTTCCATTTAGCTACGCTATATTATCTGTCCACTGAAAACTGATGATTCTGGGAAAGGCAAATACTATGGACACCTTCCCCACAGGAGTGATTATAATAAAGTGACTATGAGAGTTAGGGCTTAGCTGTTGCGCACCTCTGTATTTGTGGTGCCAGCCATGAAGTAAGTTCAACTTCCATTTTCTCCCCTTTTGGTTGAAAAGAGTGTCATGTCTGGATATGGATTTATCCCACCTGAAATATCTATCCTCTGGACTATGAGTTCCACTACTGGTTTTATGTGTTCTTTGCCTCCTTTTCCATCATCTGACATGAGATTTGAAAGGAGACAAGAGAGGGCTAACCAGCTGTACGTTTCTTGGAATTGCATTGTTGAGGGTGAAGACAGCTTTTGGAAACCTTCATTTTCAGCTTGGCTCAGGGTCCGGTGTCTTTAGGGTTTACTTGAACAGACTGTTTCATCATTCCACAGTCCTTACTACTTGTGAGTAAGGTGGGACATGGAAGAGACATGTGATATATTTTATGCTTTTATTCATGACTGAGTGGCTGCTGAGATGAAAGCTGTGGCATTTTTTCATCTCAGAGCCAGCTCAGGGAGTGTGTGGCAGCGACCCCTTCTTAGTCATTAACCACTGCCATCAGAATATAACAGAGGCCTCTTTATTGTGGCCTGCTCTTGTGTAATCCATCGACCAGGAGGGTGCTGGCCATATCCCTCATGATATTTTACTAGCAGAGGACTTTTTAAGTGGCATTGGAGACAACAAGTTTTACAGACTCTATGGAGGGGCATCATAGGTATTATATTGTGTTTCATCAACGTCTGTGGACCCCTGTCTCTAGGATACACCTAGGGTACAGGGAGCAGCCAGGGACCCCAACGCACATATGCAGAACTCAAAGAACTAGACAGATATCAGATCTATGTATGTGGGGAGAAAACCCCATGGAGAGGCTAAAGCAAGGCACCAAATGATGTAGGATTAGTGCAGAAGTGCCTGGCAGATACTGGACAAAATGCAAGATCCTAGCCTCCCACTTCACCTCCAAAGTTTTAGATTTTTTTGTGTGAAGAAGAAATAATAGAGCTTATTAATCTGGCTACTTTCAAAATATTTATATGAATCCCTTATTTTGAATGGTCTGAAAGTTTGGGTTTTTTCCTCTTTTCTTTTTCTTATCCCCACCAGTCTGTAAGAATAGAAGAAAGGGGAATTTTGCATTATAAGTAGTTAGGAACAACCTAGATCACGTTTTAAAAAAAGTATTGAGTTCAGAAATTGCATGGAGAAAGTTTTGCTTATATTGTTGCCTACTATATTGTCCTGCTCTGCTAACCTCCTCCAACCTTTTTCTTCCTTTAAGTACATTTAAATCCACCCAAATTGTCATTCTTTTGCACCTTTTTTCAGAATTTCCAATAATCTGAAGGCTTTTTTCATGAGTCAATGCTGACTGGCAGTTGGGTACCTCCCAGTTAGGCCTACAGGATAAAGACCCTGCTTTAAAAAATAACATGTTTCTTTTTTTGTTTTTTGGTTTTGTTTTTGGTGTGTGAACATTTGCATGATTATTTGGACTTTGAAGTCAATTTAAAATGCATGAATTATAAATACATCAACTGATCAACCTACTAAAAAATAAGAACCCAGATAGCTGCTTTTCAGATGAATGCTGTAGATTTCAGGGCTTGAGTTTGTCATAGAATAACTTTTAAAAAATGTGGATAAAAGATTGAAATGGTTACATGCATTTCTGTATATATTTCTTACTTGATGTCGTAAAACTTATTTTCCTTAACAACTGAAAAAAGTCCCATCAATGTACAGTGAGGAACTCTCCAAGCTGGTGGATTCCTGAAGTCCACTCAAGTCCTCATACTCTTCCCTGGCAGCCTGCTCTGATAACCAGATTTGTTTATATAAAGAGGAGAGAATATGTGTCCAGAGAATATGTATCACTGTTTCATGGTTGCATTTATATGCTGTGTTGGCTCAAAGTAAACCTGCTACTGTCAATTGCCCAGTGACTTCACAGCACCTCATTTCATCCCAACACTGGCCCTGAATTAAAAGACTGCTGGTGCTCAAGCACTCTCTAGCAGTGTGGCACAAGAGAGATTCTCAGGGACTTCTGGTTTGACTGACACTGTCCAAAGTAAGCCTCCTTCTGACTATAGGAACTGCAGGGCCAAACGTTTTCTTGTATGTTAAAGTCAGAGAGAAGAAAAATTATGGTAACAATTAAATCCATGAAAGAAGTGAGGAAATTAGTGACATCATTCTAAGCTCAAAAATATTGAGGAAGAGCAAAGCTGACGATCAATAAAATGTGAGTTAAGTAGTTCCTTGATTATTAGATTTTAAGCCAAATTGAAGTAGAACAGACACCATTGATTGAGTACCTACTGAATGTTCTCATATTGTTAGACTGTGACAAGGAGTGGTGGGGAATAGGATTAAGGAAGGGTGGAGATTGAGGGAACACAGCCACCCCCGGATAAGTTCCAGAACTACATGGGCTGGCTCTGTTTTCTCCTTGTATTTCCCTTCATTATCTTTGAATCACAGTTCCATTAAATTAGACATCCCTTTGGCATAACAACATCAACACACGAACAGGATTTGTGGGGTTCAGAAAGTGGAAATGGGGATTCGTACTGGAGGTATGTGCTATAACCCTTGGTACAGTTATTTGCATGTAGTAAATGCTCTTTCTTTCATTCATGACTACCAGTACAGACCACTCCTTGAATATATGATAGGTTTGGGTCGGTTAAATAATCAAGAACATCCACCAATTTTCCTGGGAAACAAATCTAAAGATAATTGCCAATACATCGTGAAATTGCAAGAGGGATGAGAACTTGAGCAAAAGGAGTTACCATGACAACATTTGTCATGACTATTTTGCAGATTTTAGGAACAGTGCCTGGTAATTTTCCTCCAGGACATGTTCTGACCTTGAGGAGATATGTTAGCTGTCTTAGACAGCGGTAGGGATTGGTGATGAAATGCTACTGAGGGAGAGGAGGAGGGCAGCATGTAGCAGATCGGTGAATACATCACTAGCACCTTTCCTGATTCATGTGTCAGAGCAACAACTGCTTACTTTGTGCATCTTCTACATACTGTTCTGCAGTCACCATCCTTATTTCCTTTCCCCTGGCTCTCCCTGTTTCTGTCTCTCCATTGCTTTGTCTGTTTTGTTCTCTGTCTCTCAATACAGAAAATATACACAGAGCCTGTGCATATGGGTGTGTGCATGTATTGATACCTCTTGATATTTTATAACCCCTGGGGATTTAGATCTTCTCCCAGCTGGCAGTCTAGGACAAAGCTAGGAAGAAGTCCTCCCCTCCCCCTTGCCAAGGGAGCATAATTGGAGGCCTGATAATGGAGTAGCCTGAGTGCCCCAACTCAGGATTCCAGGTATCCTAGGTGAATGACCAGTTACCATGAAGACCAGTGATTGCAACCAGCTACTCCTGCCTTGCTGGACACTAAATTTTCCCTCTAGAGAGATTTTACTGTGTCAGAGATGGGGTGGGTCACTTGACCTGGGTTTCCACTGGAAATGATATGAAATTCTCCCTCCTACTCCCTGTTCTTTGAATAAGCCAGGGTCAAACATCCTGGGGCCCAGGGTTTGGGATTTTGGGCACAGAGTCTTGAACGCCTGTGCATTCTTTCACATATACGTTGAATAGTAGACTCATCTGATCAATAGTTTGCAGAGATTGAGCTAAACCAGGTAGCATCAGTCACTCATACAATGGCAGGGAGTTAAGCTCTATTGGGCTTGCATGGGTTTATTTGTGCCATCAGGCAAGGGAAAAATTCCTTTTTCCTTTTGTGTTGAGATATTTCTAAAAATCACCAGGAGGAAGCCTTACTGAAAGATTGAAGAGACTACATTTGCATTCTACACATTCTATATTCTGCCAGATATCCGATAATGGGAGGAAGATGCTCTACTTACCTTGGAAAGATCAAAGATCCTAGACAACTTTATCAATGAACTTGACATCAGTTCCCTTCTTGGGAGCATCTGTAGTAGAAACTGTGTGAGTTTAGGCAAACACCCTTCCATCTATGATATTCAGAGTTCTCAAGACTCGCCTAATTCTATCTGTCTGTATTCTGAAGACCTTTCTAGTGAATCTGTAAGCCTCTCCCTGCAGCGGTGACATTCTGGGTTCCAATATTCCTTTCACTTCTGGCATTCTGTGATGCTAATATGGTTCTCCAATTCTCTGATATTTTGTATTTCATAGTCACTTCCAGTTCTGGCATTCCATATTCTCTGGGTCCTCCCAGATCTCAATTCTATGATCTAATGATGTTTCCAGCCCTTATATTCTATGATCTTCTATCTAAATGTAACACCACCTTACAATCAAGAGGTCATTTTTAAAATAAGCCTAGGAGTTATATAATGCCCCTTCTCAGTCTACATGGTTCCCACTTCTGCAAATTTAGGTTAAGTTTTTTAGATGAAACATGGGTTAGGAAAATTCCTAACATTTAGACAGAGGTTGGGTTTTCTGCTGCTATTGACATTTATATCACTCTCTATTTGACCCTTGGCCTTTTTGTGATTGAGGCAAAATCCAGGTTACTAGAAATCTTTGTGTGACTAAAAATCATATTACTATAGTGTCTGTGAGTAGACTTATATTCAGAGGAGAGGCTGGGAGAAGGAGCAGACATCTACTTGGAGCTTTCCTTGGCCTGGAGAAGGCGGGCACACTTTTGAATTCACCCTGGGTCCACTTCTTTGAGATTCTCATAGATCCAGTGTCTATCTTCGATATTTTCCTTCTCTGCCCCAGTTCAGTCCTGTCTTCTCTGTCTCCTGCTGCTGGTTGTCCCAGCTCTGCCAGTACTTGGCTCATCTTGCTATGACTCTGCTCCTCCCTCTCTGCTTCCAAACCTTAGCAATCTCTATCGTCGTCCGGGATGGAAAATTTCCTAAAGGCATCGCCAAATCCCTGAAAGCAGTGCTTTTGATTGATTCCACAAAATAAATATACAGACTTTATTCATACTTGATTCTCATTGATTGATTCAATTAATAACTGTTGACAGTTTGAGTGGTAAGGCAACTTTATTGGCTGCAACTTAATCTAGTTTTGATTTGAATTGATTCTGAAATGACACAGAGCCTCAAATTTGTTATATATGTATATATATATATA
>JAQQSK010012105.1:0-12004 GCA_028658325.1 Potorous gilbertii
GGGGAGGGAGGGATGGGGAGAAGTTGGAACTCAAAGTTTTAGGAACAACTGTTGACTATTGTTCTTGCTGCTAGGAAATAAGAAATACAGGTAATGGGGAATAGAAAGTTATCTGGCCCTACAGGACAAAAACAAGATGGGGTAAGGGAAGGGAGGGATGATAGAAGAGTGGGCAGATTGGTGATAGGGTAAGTTAGAATGCTCAGTGTACTGGAGTGGGGGGAGGGGACCAATGGGGAGAAAATTTTGTAACCCAAAATCTTGTGAAAATGAATATTAAAAAGTTAAATAATTAAATTTATATTAATAAAATAAAAATAATAAATAATAAAGAAGAGTTATTTCAAATACTATATAGACCATTTAGGAAAACTGGTGAAGAAGGAATCCTACCAAATTCTTTTCATGATACAAACATGGTGCAGATATCTAAACTGAGTAGAGCCAAAACAGAGAAGGAAATTATAGACTAATTTTCCTAATGAATATAGATGCAAAATTCTTAAATAAGATACTAACAAAAAGATTGCACCAACTTATCATGATAATACATTTTAATCAGGTGGCATTTATACCCAGAGTGCAGAATTAGTTCAGTATAAGAAAACTATCAGCATAATTGATCATATCAACAACAAAACTAACATATATCATATGATTATCTCAATAGATGAAGAAAATATTTTGACGCAATAAAACACCCATTCCTATTGAAAACAATGGAGAGCATAAGAATAAATAAAACCTTCCTTAATATAACAAGCAGCATCTACCTAAAACTGTCAGTATTATATGTAATGAGGATAAGCTAGCTGCATTTCCAATAAGGTAAGGGATGAGGTGGAGGGACAGAGTCAAGATGGTGGAGTAGAAAGATGTATATACTCTAGTGCTTCTCCCATAGCCCACAAAATATCTGTAAAAAATGGCTCTCAACAAATTTTAGACCAACAGAAGCCATAGAACATCAGAGCAAAAGAGGTTTCCAGGGTAATCTGGAAGACAGACAGGAAATGTCTCTTTCATGGGATGCTGAGCAGAGTGGTGCACAGCCCTGGTCACATGGCAGTGGGAGGACTGAACAGAGTTCCCAGCAGAGAGAGTCCCAGATCCCTCAACCCACAAGGGACAAAGAAACCTCCAAATATCAGTATGAGAGGCCTTTCCCAGCAGGGTGAGAGGGGAAGGGGGTTCCAGATGGCAGCAAAAGCAGCAGCAGAATGCAGGCATTTATGGTGGCCAGGAAGCAACCTGGATCCATTGTCCAGTCACCTCACCTTAAAGTCTCTGGTGGAATTGAGCAGCTGATCTGAACCTCAGTTCTCAGTGACTGCCCTGCCTCCGCCCAAAGCCCCAGGAAAATCCAGCTGACTCCAATCTCAGCCTTGAACATGATGTTGGGGAGAGAAGGGGAAGTAGGACCATCCTTTTGACAAAGGATTTAGAAGTCAAGTAACTGGCTGGGAAAATTCCCAAAAAAGGGGCAAAAAATAAGACCATAGAAGGTTACTTTCTTGGTGACCAGGTGTCTCCTCCCAAGCTTTCAGATGAGAAAGAACAAGGCATACTGTCATGGGAAGACAAGGCGCCTGCCTCCAGGGCCTCCAAAGGGAACTTAAATTGAGCTCAGGCAATAGAAGAGCTCGAAAAGCAAGTTAACAACTTGCTAAAGGAGAACCAAAAAAATGCTGAAGAAAATAACACCTTTAAAAAGAGGTTAACTCAATTGGAAAAAGAGGTCCAAAAAGTCAATGAGGAGAAGAAGGCTTTAAAAAAGCAGAATTTGCCAAATTTAGGAGAAGTCTTAAAAGCTCACTGAACAAAATAGTTCTTTAAAAGTGAGAATTGAGTTCAGGGAGGCTAATGACTATGACATAAACAAGGCGGTTAAAAAACAAAACCAAAAGTTTGAAAAAATAGAAGATAATGTGAAACATCTCATTGGAAAAACAGCTGACCTGGAAAAGAGATCCAGAAGAGACAATATAAAAATTATGGGACTACCTGAAGGCCATGATGAAGAAAAAGAGCCTAGATATTTACTTCCATGAAATTATCAAGGAAAACTATCCTGATATTCTAGAACCAGAGGGCAAAATAAATATTGAAAGAATCCACAAATCACCTCCTGAAAGACACCCAAAGAGAGAAACTCCTAGGAATATTGTGTCCAAAGTTCAGAGTTCCCAGGTCAAGGAGAAAATACTGCAAGTTAGAAAGAAGCAATCGAGTATTGTGGAAATACAATCAAGATAACACAGGATCTGGCAGCTTCAACATTAGGGGATCAAAGGGCTTGGAATAGGATATTCAAGAAGTCAAAGTAACTGGGATTAAAACAAAGAATCACCTACTGAGCAAAACTGAATATAATACATCAAGGGAATAAATGGTCATTCAATGATATAGAGGACTTCCAAGCATTCATGAAAAGAAAGGACTAGAACTGAAGAAAAATTAGACTTTCAAACACGAGAATCAAGAGAAGCATGAAAAGGTAAACAGGAACGAGAACTCACAAAAGACTTTCTAAAGTCAAACTGTTTACATTCCTATATGGAAAGACAATATTTGTAACTCTTGAAACTTTTCTCAGTATTTGGGTAGGTGGAGGAATTGTACATACACACACATGTAGACAGAGAGTACATGTTGTGTTGAATCATATGAGATAACCACAAAAAAATAAAATAAAATAAAAATTAAGGGGTGAGGAGGAAAATACTGAAAGGAGAAAGGGAGAAATAGAATGGGGCAGGCTATAACTCATAAAAGAGATAAGAAAAATTTTGTTCAATGGAGGAGAAAAAGGATAAAGGGAAAGGGGAAAAGTGAAGCTACTCTCTCCATATATAGTTTAAGGAGGGGATAACATACTCACTAAATTTGGTATAAAAATCTATCTTAAACTACAGGAAAGTAGGGGAGGAGGTGACAAGTGGGGTGAGGGGAATGGTAGAAGGGAGAGCAATTGGGAGAAGGGAGTAACTAGAAATAAACACTTTTGGGAAGGGACAAAATCAAATGAGAGAATAGAATAAATGGGGGACAGGGTAGGATGGAAGGAAATATAGTTAGTCTTACACAACTTAACTATTATGGAAATCTTTTGCAAAATGATACATATTTAATCTGTATTGATTTGCTTGCCTTCTCAGTGGGGATGGGTAGAGAGGGAGGGAGGAAAAGAAATTGGAATTCAAAGTATTAGAAATGAATGTTGAAAATTATTATTTCATATAACCAGGAAATAAAAAACACAGGTAATGAGGTATAGAAATTTATCTTGCCCTACAAGAAAAGACAGAAGATGGGGATAAGGGAAGGGTGGGGTGTAACAGAAGAGAGGGTACATTGAGGGAAGGGGTAATCAAAATGCAAGGTATTGGAGGGTGAGGGGAGGGGCAAGATGGGGAGAAATATTGGACATGTTACAAAGTGATGTAAAAGAAGTTGGTATTAAAACAATTGACTAAATTAATTGCTAAGACTAAATCAGAGACATCTTTAGTTTGGGGAAAAGAATTTTAGTCTAAGTTTCCTAGAGGTAGGTAACCTTGGATAAAATTGATGGAAAATTAAGATTTTAATGGTAAATTTGATTTATGATTATTATTTAATCAGAAAATAGAACATGTATAGAAAGGCATATAAGCCACTTAAGACTTGCCTCAAAAAATATTCCTTAGCCAATGTGAAATTATAGTCATATCTGAAACCTGGTTATTGGAACTTGATATTTTAGGATTCTATGGGACTATTAACTGACTATTCTTCTGAGTTTAACTCCTGGTATGGATACAAGAAAGGTAGTCTGAGCTTCCAATTCATGGTGCTAGTAAGTCTGTGAGATGCTGGTATGAACTGCAAAAGCTGATCTCGTGGGAAGGGTGAGAGAGCAGCTGTTCAGCCTGGGTCAAGATAGGATTCTCCTGACTCAGTTTCCCCACTGACACCTGGCAGACTTCGAGCCTGACTGAATGAAAGTTGACAATCTACTCCTGACTGGAACTGACATGAAGTGGGGAGATATTGTTTTCATGCAATTTCTCTTAGTGGCAATTTCCTGTAGTCAAAAGGTTTGTAAGCTTAATACCAGATCTATTGAATTGTTGGTAGGGAAAAATAGAGGTTAAGTCTAAAATTAAACTATTAGGCTTAGGACGTTAGACCAACAACAATAAGTTAGGGTCCTTTAATTCTTAATAATAGCATGGAGACAATTAGTTCAAGGGTTTGTGAAGTTAGCATGCATAGTTATTATTTGTGTCTCAGCTGGTTAATGTCAAAAAAATTCGTTTTTGGTCTGGATTGTATATGCTTTAAAAGAGTCACCTGACCAAAAGTTGGAATTTTTATGTGATATGAACTGTTAAAAATGAAAAAGAAAAAAAAAAAGAAAAAGGATCAAACAAGAATGTCCGTTATCATCACTGCTATCCAATATGGTACTAGAAATATGAGTTTTAGCAATAAGAGAAGAAAAAAGAAATTTAAGGCATTAGAATAAGTAAAGAAGTAATTTAGTTATTATTCTTCAGAGACAATATGATGATATACTTAGAGAATCAAATAAAACAAACTTGCTTGAAATGATAAAAAAAAACTTTAGCAAAGTTGTAGGTTATAAAATAAACCCCCATAAATTATCTGCATTTCTATATAATACTAACAAAGCCCAACAACAAAAGATAGAAAGAAAATCCCATTTAAAGTTACAGTAGACCCTATAAAATATTTGGGAGTCTGCCTGACAAAATAAAGTCAGGGACTAAATGAGCACGATTACAAAACATTTTTCACACAAATAAAGCCAGGTCTAAATAATTGAAAAACATCAGTTGCTTGTGGGTAGGCTGAGCTAATATAATACAAATGACAATTCTACCAAAATTAATTTATTTATTCAGTGGCATACCAACCAAACTACCAAAACACTATATTGTAGCTCACATATATTTATATATCAATTTAAATTTATACTATTTATAATAGTACATATTATTATATATTATTAATTTATATAACATACACACATATATATGTATATGTATGTATGTGTATATATGTACATATATATATATATATATGAAACACAAAATTCATCTGGAAGAACCAAAGATCCAGAATATGAAGGGAATTAATGAAAAGAAATGCTAGAGAAAGTGGCCTAGTCATATCAAATCCTAAATTTTATTATAAAGTGCAATCATCAAAACTACTTGGTATTGACTAAGAAACAGAGGGGTAGATCAGTGGAATAGTTTGGATACACATGGTACAGTAATCAAGGACTATATCAGTTTACTATTTGAAAGTGACACGGACCCCAGCTGTAACAGTAAGCGCCCTGACATACTGAGGGGAGCCTGCTATCACAGGTTCTTAGATCTGCATTTATAAAAGGAAAGGCAACTTATGAGGGGTTAACAGTCTCCTTACTCAAGCATATATATCATTCACCTACTTCAGGAAAACGTCAGCACCCTGAACTTCAGAGAATATACAGAGAAATCAAAGATCAACAGACATGACTTCCAAATTCTGACCATATTAATGCATGTATCACAAATCAACAGACAGGTCCAACTATCTGACCATAGTTACCAGGGAAGAAAGCACAAATATCTGAGTTTTCAAAGTCATAAGGTTCCTTAGAGACTTCCCAGGGTCTCATTTGGCCAAAAAAACACTTTCAGTCAGTAAGCTCTAAAGTAAAACCTCACCCTCCAAGAATCTATACTTTTTTTTACAGGCAGAGGGCATGCTAACCCTTGAGAACCAATGCCTCATTAATAAAAGGTGTGAGCATTCCTACAGATCTTCCCTAATAAAACTCTCCTTAATAGGCAAGTCCATTAATGGGTGGGAAAGATCTTTAATGATACCAAATTGATTAACAATACAAATACATTACTGTTTCTAATTTAAGAAAATTTTATTTCCATACTTTATTCCTAGTAGATACTGTTGATTGATAAAGGCAAGATTCATTGATTATACTAAAACAAGAAAAGCAGAAGACCCCACTTTACTTGCCATTATAATCCACCTTTCCAGGATCCTTGGCCTTACAATCTAAATGTCTATGGATCCTGGAACAGAGACATTATACTTCTTGATTATATTAAAACAAAAACAGCAAAAGATCCTACTTGCTGTTACACCAGCTTCTTGGAAAAGAACTCACTGTCTGACAAAAACTGCTGGAAAAACTGGAAAATAGTGTGGTGAAATGTCTGACAGCATATAACAGAATATAGTCCAACTGTGCACACTATCTAGGTATAGTAGCTGATACTTGAAACAAATCAGCAGAGCATGGAATAGTTAACTTGTCAGATTCATGGAGAATAGAGAAATTTATGACCAAACAAGAGACAGAGAACAATATGGAATACAAAATGGATAACTTTGATGACATAAAATTGAAAAGGTTTTGCAGAAACAAAGCCAATGCAACCAAGATTAGGAGGGAAACTGAAGAATTTTAACAACTAATGTCTGTGATAAAGGCCTCATTTCTAAAATATATGGAGAATTGAGTCAAATTTACAAGAATACAAGTCATTCCCCCATTGATAAATGGTCAAAGGATATGAACAGGCAGTTTTCAGAGGAAGAAATTGAAGCTATCTATAATCAAACAAGAAAATGTCCCAAATCACTATTGATTAGAGAGATTCAAATCAAAACTCTGAGGTACCACATCAGTCTGATGCCACATCAGATTGTCTAACATGACAAAACAGGAAGATAATGCTGGAGAAGATGTGGGAGAGTTGGAACATTAATTCTTGTTGGTTGAGCTGTGAGCTGATCCAACCATTCTGAAGAGCAATTTGAAACTATGCTCAAAGGGTATGAAAATATGCATACACTTTGACTCAGTAATATCACTTCTAAGGCTGTATTCCAAGGAGATCATAAAAATTGGAAAAGGTCCCATATGTACAAAAATATATATAGCAGCTCTTCCCATCAACTGGGGAATGACTGAACAAGTTGTGGTATACGAATGCAATGGAATACTACTATAATATTGTTGTCTTTGTTCTTCATTTTTGAACAAGATCATGACATCCGAGAAATGATGACATAACTTGCACTTGACTTTGCTTTGAAGGGGGGCTGTGTGAGGTCACCACCTCACTTTCTCCTCCTGAGCCATCTGGGTCAAGTGACCAGGTATTTATCAGGATATCTGGAGATGGTCCAGGATGCAGTAGGAGAACTTGACCTCTTTAGGCTAAGACCTATTCAGGTAGTCATATAGAGTGAGGTAACACCCATTCACTAAGTAAGAAGTAGTCAGGGAATGGCCTCTTTATTGAGCAAAAAAAAAATTAACTAAATAAAACTACTAATAATCAGTCTTAAGCCAGGAGGGTCCAGAAAACAGCCATTTTCAACTCAACCATTTCAATTGGGCAGTATAGCTTTCAAGTTTTCTTTTGTACCTGTCATCTAGATACAGATGTTATCTTCCAGTGCCCTTTGTCAAATATTCACTAGCTCTGTGGCTCTGACAAGCCACAACCAGCATTATATTCAATTCCTGTCCATAGAATAATCCTTGATAGTTCTACTTCTCCACCTATTGTTTTTACAATGCCAATAATCTCTACATCTACCATTGTAGGCAAGCCCTGAAATGTTTTTACACTTTTTGTCAAATACCATGGAAGAAGGCATTTGTTCTTAATGTTTGTAGCAGATGCCAACTTCCTTGAATTTCTCTCTTAAAGTATAATTAGTCTGCCAGTTGCATTTATTCACCACATCAAACTCTAAAAGAACTTTTCATAATTCTTCTCTAAATTATCTGTCTGCTTTTCAAAATCTCAAATTTGAGATACCAGCTCTGTTTTTATCAGCCCTTTCATTTTTAGGTATAATTTGTGAGTCAAGGCCAAATAAAAACTTGATGACTGGTGAATCGAAGTTTTTCGGTGACCTCAGACTTTTCAAATTTACCTTGTTCAGATTTTAGTGGCTCCTTGAATTGATATCTCATTTCATCTAATTTAGGTTCAGGAATGAAACTGTTGTTTTTCTTTTGTTTTATGATTGCCCATTACTGCTTGACAATGTGTTGGTGTATAGCTTTGAGAACGATTGGGAGGAAATGATGTCCTTATTTATAACTGCTTCCAACTATATTATACTACTACTCATGTCTTCAGTTCATGTCATGGGTACTCATGGTTTGCACACTTTAGTGGTAAGTACCATCTACACACAATTATTCTTAGTGGATCAGATGTTGGTGTATATGAATCATTCCAATGTGGTAATAAAACACAAAGGAGAGAAACTTGCTCAACTACCCTCAATGTAAACAGATCACTATGACTGTTCTATGCAGGAGCAGCCTGTAATGCTGGCCAAACTATCTGATGGATTTGTAGAAGTTATTTCATCACAATGCCTGAGGTGCCAACCTAGTCAGTGATAGCACCAATGCCCAATAGTAAAATACTTTAGGGATCCTGCCAGGCCTTCACAGCTGCTTTCTTTACAGCAGTCAAAGGACATACACAGTTTTTGCTGAATATCACTGTCACTGGCCTTCCCTTACTTCTCCACTGCCTCCACCCTTCCCCCCAAGTTACAGACTTCACAACATAAATGATAGATTAGACTTTGTGGAAAGAATTTTTGCTATCATAATCATTTTCATCATCATATCACCATCACCACCACCATTACCACCACCATCATCATCATAAATCATTTTTATTTTTACTTCCTTGTCTATGATTATATTATTTATAAGCCCCAGATCATGAATTAGTACACACTCATATATACTTTACACAATTCAAAGAACAGTGCGGTAAAGTAAATGTCATTATTTCTTAAGGGTATGTGTCTCTTGAGTCAGTCAATCAATTATCAAAGCCCACTTAAGGTAAGTGACAAGATGTTACATACTGATACCTTTGTCTGGTGAGAACAATCAATCAAGAAATATGAATAAGAATTAGACATCAATCAATCAATCATAAGCTTTAGACTTTAAAAAAAATCCTTGATCACTTTAAGAAGTCCTTGAAAGTCACTGAATGAAGTGAAATGATAGCACATAAAGATGTGTTCAGATTAGCTCAGAAAACTCTTTATATCCTGTGGATTTTCTTTTTTTTATCTATTTTTAGCCTTTGCTTTCTATTTTCCCCCTTTCTCCCCCAACTTCTCCCTCCCTCTCCCTTTATTCCCTAAGATGGCATGCTATCTTATATAGTTTCTACACAAACCTTCTTATTAAATACATTTTCACCTTAATCATATTGCATAGAAGAATGAAGATGAAAGAGAGAAACCATAAAACAAAACATAACACAAGAGAAAATGGTCCGCTTCATTCTGAGATCCAGTTCCATAGTTACTCCCTGGATGTGGAAGGCATTTTGCCTCAAGTTCATTGGAAATTTTTTAGTTCCTTGCATTGCTGTGAAGGGCTTCCAAGAAAAATCTCTCACACACTATATTGTTGCTGTATACCAAGTTCTCCTGGTTCTGTTCCTTTCACTCAGCATCAGTTCATAGAGGTCCTTCCAGAAGTCTTCCTCTTTATCATTTCTTATAGCACAATAGTATTCCATTACATTCATATACCACAATGTTTAGCCATTCCCCAGTTGATGGACAGCCCAACAGTTTCCAGTTCTTGGTTACCACAAAGAGAACTGTTATAAATATTTTTGTACATGTTGTATCCATTCCCATTTTATGATCTCTTTGGGATACAGTCCTAGAAGTGATATTTCTGGGTCAAAGGGTATGCACATTTTTGTACCCCTTTGGGCATAGTTCCAAATTGCTCTCCAGAATGGTTGTATCAGTTCACAGCTCCACCTACAATGAATTAGTGTTCCAACTCTCCCACATCTTCTCCAACGTTGATCATTTTCCAATCTGATAGGTGTGATGTAGTATCTCAGAGTTGTTTTGATTTGCATCTTTCTAATCAATAGTGATTTAGAGTATTTTTTCACATGACTATAGATAACTTTAATTTCGTCCTCTGAAAACTGCCTGTTCATATCCTTTGACCATTTATCAACTGGGAAATGACTTGTATTCTTGTACATTTGACTCAGTTCTCTATGTATTTTTGAAATGAAGCCTTTATCACAGACATTAGCTGCAAAAGTTCTTTCCCAGTTTTCTGTTTCCCTCCTAATCTTGTTTGTATTGCATTTGTTTGTGCAAACACTTTTTCAATTTAATGTAATCACAATTATCCATTTTGCACTTCATAATGTTCTCTGTCTCTTGTTTAGTCAGAAATTTCTCCATTGTCCATATATCTGACAAATATGCTATTCCTTCTTCCACTAATTTGTTTATAGTATCAGTCTTTATACCTAGATCATATATTCACTTGGACTTTATTCTTGTGTACTGTGTCAGGCATTGGTCGATGCCCAGTTTCTGCCACACTGTTACTCAGTCTTCCCAGCAATTTTTGCCAAACAGTGAATACTTATCCCAGAAGCTGGGATCCTTGGGCTTATCAAGCAGTAGACTGCTATATTCGTTGACTGCTGTGTCTTGAATACCCAACCTATTCCACTAGTCTAGCCCTCTATTCCTCCACCAGTACCAAGTGGTTTTGATGATTGCTGCTTTGTAATGTAATTTGAGATGTGATAGGCCTAGGCCACCTTTCCTATTCTTATTTCTTTTCATTAGTTCCCTTGATTTTCTAGACCTTTTGTCCTTCCAGATGAATTTTGATATAATTTTTTCTAGCTCTAGAAAATAATTATCTGGTAGTTTGACTAGTATGGTACTGAGTAAGTAAATTAATTTAGATAGGATTGTCATTTTATTATATTAACTTGGCCTACCCATGAGTAATTGATGTTTTTCCACTTACTTAGAACTGATTCTATTTGTGAGAAAAGTATTTTCTAATTGTCTTCATATAGTCCCTCTGTTTGTTTGGTCAGGTAGACTCCCAGATATTTTATAGTATCTACCATAATTTTAAATTGGTTTTCTCTTTCTATCTCTTGCTTTTGGGGTTTGTAAGTAACATATAGAAGTGCAGATGATTTATGTAGATTTATTTTGTAACCTGAAACTTTGCCAAAGTGGTTTATTATTTCAAGTAGTTTTTTCACTTGATTCTCTGAGATTCTCTAAGTCTATCATCATATCATCTGCAAAGGGTAATAACATAGTTTCTTCTTTGCCTGTTCTTATTCCTTCAAATTCCTTTTCTTCTCTTATTGCTAAAGCTAACATTTCTAGTACCATATTGAATAACAGTAGCGATGATGGACATCCTTGTTTCATCCCTGATCTTATGGGAAATGCATCCACTTTATCCCCATTTCATATAATGCTTGCTGATGATTTTAAGTAGATCTTGCTTGTTATTTTATGGAAGGTTCCATTTTTCCTGTGCTCTCCAGTATTTTCAATAGGAATGGGTGTTGTTTTCTGTCAAAGGCTTTTTCTTCAATTATTGAGGAAATCATGTGGTTTCTGTTAGGTTTTTTGTTGATATGATCAATAATATTGATAAGTTTTTCTAAGATTGAACCAGTCCTGCTTTCCTGGTATAAATCCTACCTGATCATAATGTATTATTCTCATGATATATTGCTATATTCTTTTTGATAATATATAATTTAAAATTTTTGCATTCATTAGAGAAACTGGTCTATAATTTTCTTTCTCTGTTTTGGCTTTTCTTGGTTTAGGTATCAGAACCATACTTGTATCATAAAAAGAATTTAGTAGGACTCTTTACTCACCAATTTTCCCAAATAGTCTATGTAGTTTTGGAATTAACTGTTCTTTAAATGTTTTATAGAATTCACTTGTAAATCCATGTGACTCTGGAGATATTTTCCTAGGGAGTTCATTGATGACTTGTTCAATTTCTTTTTTCCTAGATGGGATTATTTAAGTATTCAACTTCCTTTTCTGTTAATCTGAGCAACTTATATTTTATATATATATATATATATATATATATATATAT
>JAQQSK010012106.1:0-12004 GCA_028658325.1 Potorous gilbertii
GACTTAATAAGTGATTAACAAATGCTGTTTGCTTTCTGGTACAGAAGATTCCCAAGAGGAAATTCTGGGAGTTAAGTTCAAATAAGCAGGATGAATTTTGTGAAGATAAGTCTGGATAGGAAAACATGTGTACCAATGGGTAAGGTAAAGACATATGATAGGTACAAGTAGCTGGCAATGTATTTGCAATGATCTAGTCAAAAGAAATAGCATAAGAGGTACCAGGAAGATATATGATTGACAAAAGTGACAGAACTGCAATATTGCAAGAAACACAGATAAACAATGACAGCTTAAATGATACAATGGCACCCCTGATGGTTAGATTTCTAGAGTATTCAGATCTACTGTGGAAAATTATCAATAAAATATAGATCATAACCATATAGGAGGAGAAAGAATGGGTAGATATCTCTATACCAATTTAGGGAATTGACATTTAAATAAAATCACAAGTTAAGTGATATATAAGTAGGTTTGGGAATGATATGGAGAATCATAAATGGCAAAGTTTGCCAACTCAATGATTGTTTTTTTCTTTTGTTTTATTTTACTGAGGTAGGGTCAAAATATGTTACTTTCCTATTTAATAGTGTGAATCATTTAGTGATAATACATATAAAACCAGCTTCCTGACTCAGCTTCCTGATATGTTGATCTCTCTTAGTTATATAACCATTATAATATATTTAAGCTCTTTTGAACTGAAATAACCTTCTAGCATAACTCTATTATTCCGTGGAGGTAAGGTAAAGTGAATTCTGTCAAAAACAACAACAGCAACAACAAACTATGGACAAAAATTAATTTTACCTGTCTCATTGTATAGTTCAAATGAGAACTTTAAATTTTTGAGGAAAGTAGAATTACTTAAAGGACCCATGCTAGCAAGCACCATTTTTCCTATTGCCATATTGAATATCCATCTAGAACAGTAATTCTCTAAATTTTGGTCTCAAGATCATTTTGTATTCTTAAAAATATTGACAACTCTAAAAGACTTTTGTTCATGTGAGCTAAATGTATTAATATTTACCACATTAGAAATTAAAATAAACATTTTAAATAATTTATTCATGTAAAATAATGTTAACATAATCAATATATTTCATTAAAATAACTATTTTCTAAAACTCTAAAAAATAAATTAGAAGAGTAACTGATGATGAGAATTTTCATGAGAATCCACATCTGGCTTAATAGAAAACAGCTAGATTTCCCTATCACTTTTTATATTCAGTTTTTTATTATATATTGTTTTGGTTGGCATATATAAAGAAAATTTAAGGAGGAGTATTCTAAAGGGTGAATCATATATTGATATTATTATGAAAACACTTTTGATCTTTTGGGTTCCTTGAAAGGATCTTCATCACCCTCAGGGGTCCTTTGATGTTTCAGAACCACTGCTCTAGAATATTATGTGTCTTTAACAGGAAAAAGAAAATGTTTCCTTTGAGTTAGGAGTATAAATGGAAAAAGGAGCAAAGAAAGGTTTAAATATAAAATTATAACTCTGAGCCAGCCTGAAACTCAAAGAGAAATGAGAAAGCTGTGTTTACTGCTTAAAATCAAGGAGTGGTATGTTATTGTTCATTAAGAATTGACTTAAGGCCAGAATAGTTGAATTCTTTAATTTCCTGTTTCAGCATTAAATGTGAAATTGTGCATATATGTACTCTAATTAAAATCAGTAACATTGTTTTCTGAATAACTTTCCAGAGAATAACTTTATGAGCTACTGTGATTAGGCTTTACTTTAAATGTAAAATTAAATTGTTTAGTTTTTTTCATTGTTTTTTGCAGCCTGAGGAAAACACAATGATTCTAACTATTTTTATGCAACAACTATTCAGTTTATAAGAACCACAGTAGCTGGAAATGCAATTTTGTGGGGCAAAATCATATTAATTTTCTAATGATTTGGGGTAAATAATAAGAAACAAAGGTTGAGCAATCCCTCTGCAAGTAGTTCTCAATTATCCTGTGCAAATCATGCTATTAGAGATTTCATTTGAGTGGTGTAAGGTACCAGTAGGATAGATAGATACTCTGTTTACCAATTAATATTTCTTCCTCCTTCCCATGACTTCTTCAATCTGTTCTTATTCACATCTTTGCATAAGTCCTCCATAGAAGAGTGACTAAAAAAATAATTAAAAACTTCCTCTCATCTTTTCTCATCTTGAGTATATAAATGTCATTCTACCTAACATAATCATCTCTTTCCATTCCTCTTCTGGACACTCACATCCTTGATGATGTCTTTTTATGCCAGTTTTCAGGACCATGTCTTCATTGATCATATTCCACAAACTACTTAGTACCACCATGTGTTTCTGAATCACAATTCTGAAACGTGTAAGGTCATTTTTTTTGCAAGATTCATAGATAAAATCATTAGGGTATTATTCTGCTAAAGGATATAATAGAAATATAAGATTAAATATATTCTCATGAAATAGCTTAAAGTATATTTGAGAGGAAAGATCAAAACAATTAAAAAGATATCATGTATCTAGATTGTGAAAAATGATAATAAATGCAGAGAATATTGGTTTTCAGATGAATAATCATTGTGTTTGGGTTTTCTGAGGGCCCTAGAGATCATCAATTTTAATTTTCTTATTTTACAGATAAGGATACGAAGGTCCAATAAAATGAAATATTTTGTCCAAGGTCAGTTTACTAATAAGAAAAGGAATCATGAAACAAACTCATTTCTTCTGATTCCAAATTCAGATGCATTTTCAAAGCATAATGGTGCCTTGAAAGAAGGAGATAGCTAAAGTTAGTTGATGAAGAGGAAATTCAAGTCCTACATAGGAATTGATGGGCAAAGGTATTTGAAGGATGAATAGGTCAAAAGGCATTATTTCAGATAGAGATAAAAGCAAATGCTAAAAAAATAGTCCCCAAATCTTTCATAAAACATTTTCTGTTATTCAGGAACCTAATTATTCTCTATTGATTTCAAATCCTTCATTTGCTCTCTTTGTTCATGTCACAGTATTGCCAAAGCAAGCTAGGTATATTCCTGCTGAATTTTCCCAAGATGGTTTTTCCTTGTTGCTTCCTTCTCTTCCCTTGACTTGTGATAATCTACTAAGCTATATTTGGAATACAGCCAAACACATTTAAATGATCTCCTTATGCCTTAAGATACTTTTGCTCTTCTAAAGTAACTGCCCAGAATTTTCAATTAATCTCAATGAAATAGCATGCATATTTTCACATAATGTTGTGTTTTACTTTGCTTGGTTGCTTGGCACCAAATACATGAGACAGAGCACAGGCATAAAAAGCCTATAATTTACAAGTCCCTACTAATTATCAATATGTGTACATTTTAAACATCAATCTAAAGTGGAAAGACAGAACTAAGATGGCAGAGAAAAAGCAATGATATACCCTACCTCTCCCCAATTCCCTTCCAAACAACTTCAAAATTATTCCTCAAAATGAATTTTGGAGTGGCAAAACCAACAAAAGGACAGAGGAAACAGTTTTCCAGCCCAAGACAATTTGAAGCATTGACAGGAAAGATCTGTCTCACTGATATAAAAGCACAGTCCTGCACACACAATAACTTACAAGTCAGCTACAAGTCTCTGGCCCCTGTGCAAGGCAGCCAGTAGCAAGACACACCCAAAACAAACCAGAAGTAGGCCTTGAGGACAACTGAATCACCATCAATATCTTCCTGAACTCAGCATACTGATGGTAAAGGGGTTGGGCTATTGGTCAGAAAGAGATTACATGGAACAGTTAGTTGGCATCAGTGTAGGAATCTGTTGTACTGCTCATACAGAGAACCCAGTCACAACCTCAAGGCTACGATACCAGTACGCTAGAACTTGTAGTTACAGGAGTAACAGGGTCACACGTCCAGGACAGAAAAGTTTGCTTGTAATTGCGTATAGACGAGAGTGTAGGCCTGTAGATCAAGATCCACACCTCTCCTTAGAAGAAATCAAAACTTAACAGACTCCCAGAACTGGCTCTGAAAACAACAGAAAAAACAAAGCTAAAGCTTCAAAAGGTGCCCCTTTTACCCCAGGGGGTGACCTAACTTTAAGACAAAATTAAAGGTCAAGAAATAGGCTGTGGAAATAAATAAGCAACACCAAACACCTGACCACAGAAAGTTACTATGTTTACAAGGAACTCAGAAGAAAACGATTCCAAAATAGCTATGTAGAAAGTCTCAAGGAGGGAGAGGGGAGACTTGTTTCAAGTCCCAAGAGATTTATTACTAGAAAACCTCAAAAAGAATTTCCAAAAGCAAATAAGAGAGGTAGAAGAAAAAATAGAAAAACAAATCAGAGTGATGCATTGGTTTTGGTTGGACAAAACCTTTTTAACTTACTGTAATCAAAACTGTCCTTTTTACTTCCTATGAGCCACTCTTTCTCCTATCTGGCCATAAATTTTTCGCTTCTTTATAGATGTCAGGTAAAAATTTTCAGACACTCCTAATTTGCTTAGGATGCCATCCTTTATGTCTAAATCTTGTACCTATTTGGATCTGTCTTACAATGATGTGAGATGTTGATCTATACCTAGTTTCTGCCAAAGGGTGTTCCAGGTTTCCTAAAAAATTTTGTTAAGTTAAGTTCTTGTCCCCAAAGCTTGCTTACTATGATCACTTAATCACTATGCATTATGGATCTAATCTATTCTACTGATCTTCCACTCTATTTCTTAGCCAATACCAGGTTTGTTTTTGTTTTTTTTTTTTTTTACGCTTAATTCTTTGTAATATAGATTGAAATCTGGTAGTGTTTTTATTGATTCCCTTGATATTGTTGATATATTGTTTTTCCAGAAAAATTGTTTTGCTATTTTCTCCTAACTCTAAAATTACAGGGTGATTGGCATGGCATTAAATAAGTAAATACACTTACTTAGAATTGGCATTTATTTTTATTATATTAGCTCAGCATATGCATGAGCAATTTATATTTTTTTCAATGTTTAGATCTCACTTTATTTGTGTGAAATGTGCTTTGTGATTGTATTCATACAGTCTCATGGTTTTTCTCGGCAAGTAGATTCCCAAGTAGTTTATGTTGTCTCTAATTATTTTAAATGGGATTTTTCTTTTGATTCCTAATGGACTTTGATGGTAATCTATTTAACTATTTTTTTAGTTGGTTCTCTAGATTTCTCTGATTATACCATCACATCATCTGAAAAAAGTGAGAGTTTTATTTTCTCATCGATTAATCTAATTCCTTCAATGTATTTTTCATCTTATTGTTGTAGCTACCATTTGTAATACCATACTAAATAGTGGTGGTGATAACGGGCAATCTTATTTCACCTCTGATCTTATTGGAAAGGTTTCCAGATAAAACTTGCTGGAGGTTATTAACATACATGCATACATACATACATATATGTACATATATATTTACATAAAGTTCCATTTATTCCCACACTTTTTAGTCTTTTTGATAGGAATAAATGCTGTACTTCATCAATAGCATTTTTCCGCATCTATTGAGATAATCATGATTGTTTTTGTAGGTTTTGTTTTTGTTATGGTCAATTATGCTAATAATTTCCGATTAATGAGCCAGGCCTATATTCATGTTATAAATTCCATCTGACTGTAGCATATGATTTTTATGATATATTGCTAGTATTTTAAAATAGCACATTAATATTAGTTATGGAAAAATCATCGACATGTTTCTTTCTCTGGTTTTACCCTTCCTGATTTAGATATCAGCAGCATATTTGTGTCAAAAAAGGAATCTAATAGGACTACTTTGCCTATTTTTCTGAACAGTTTAAATGGCATTGGAATTACTTGTTCTTTGAATGTTTCGTAGAATTTAACTCACTTAATTTGATCCTGAGGATTTTATCTTAGGGAACTCATTTATGACTTGTTCAGATTATTTTTTTGAAGAAGGAATTATTTAAGTATTCTGTTTCCTCTTCTGTTAATCTGGGCAGTTCATATTTTTGGAAATATCCATTTCACTTAGATTGCATTGGCATATGATTGGTCACAATAGCTCTTAAAATTACTCTAATTTCATTTTCATTGTTAATCTATTCACTCTTTTCATTTTGGAACTTATCATTTCATTTTCTTTTATTTTACTCATATTGGTCAATGGTTTATTTTATTGATTTTCTTCATAAACAAGCAATAATTTTATTATTTCAATTATTTACTTTAATATTTATTAATCTCTCCTTAGATTAGCATGATTCTCTTTTATTCATTTAGTAATATTTTTACAATTATATATAAAGATATCTTTCAACATTTATTTTTGTAAGATTGTGAGTTCAGAATTTTTCTCCCTCATTGCCATCTCTACCCCTGCCCTCAGTAAGCAAATCTTGTAAAGGTTATACATGTAAAATCATATTAAACGAATTTACAAATTATTCGTGTTGTGAAAGAAGAATCAGAGCAAACGGTAAAAACCACAAGGATGAAGAAAACAAAAAAAGAAAAAAGTGAAAATAGTATGCTTCCATCTACATTTAGACTTTTTAGTTCTTTCTCTAGATGTGGATAGCATTTTCTATCATGACACTTTTGGAACTGTCTTGGATTGCTGGGAAGAGCTAAGCCTATCAGAACTGATCATTTCACAATGTTGCTGTTACTTTGCATAGTGTTCTTTTATTTCTGCTCACTTCACAGTTCATGTAAGTCTTTCCAGATTTTTTTTTATGAAATCCACCTCTTCACCATTTCTTATGGCATGATAGCATTCCATTACATGCATATATCACAACTTATTCAATCATTTTCCAATTGATGGGCATCCCCTCAATTTCCAATTCTTTGCCACCACAAAAAGAGCTGCTATAAATATTTTTGCCCATGTGGATCCGTTTTTCCTTTTATATGATCTCTTTGGCTTACAGACCTAGGAATGGCATTCCTGACATGCAGTTTTATGGCCCTTGGGGGTAGTACCAAATTGATCCCCAGAATGTTTGTATCAGTTCCTAACTCCACCAGCAATGCATTACTTTTCTAATTTTCCCATATCTTCTCCAACATTTATCATTTTACTTTTTTGTCATGTTAGCCAATCTGATGGGTGTGACAACTCAATTGTTCTAATTTTCATTTCTATAACCAATAGTGACTTAGAATATTTTTTCATATGGCTATAGATAGCTTTAATTTCTTCATTTGAAAACTGCCTATTTATATCCTTTGACCATTTACCAACTGGGGAAACTGTGATCATTAATATCAGTTAAACATAAAACATGGAGACATTCACTTGTGAGAAAAGTTTGCTGTTGTGATGGAGAAAACCCATAAAAGGATCCAAGTTAAAAAGTGATTCCCAATAAACAATGAAGTTTCTCTGGTGGTCGTGTTTGTGAATCTCATTGTGTTACTTGCATTAAGATCTAGAGCACTGCAGAGTCAGTTGGATAAGAGTAAACCACTAACTAATCAGAAGATTTTGTCAGACATATATGCATAAACAAAAGAGTAACTGGATAAAATATTCCCCGTTTCCCTGACTGATAGGCATTGGGATCAATTAAAAAAAATATGGAACTTGAAGGATGTGTGTGTGTGTGTGTGTGTGTGTGTGTGTGTGCGTGTGCGTGCATGCACTGTTGTTTTTCAATTGTTTCAGTCATGTCTGACTTTCCATGCCCCTGTCTGGGGTTTTCTGGACTGCAAAATTACTGGACTGCTTTGCCACTTCTCCAGCTCCTTTTACAGATGAGAAAACTAAGTCAAACAAGGCTAAGTGACTTTTGCAGGGTCACACATCCAGTAAGTGTCTGATGCAGGATTTTAACTCAGGTCTGCTGGGCTCTAGATCCAGTACTGTATCCACTGTGCCTCCTACCTACCATGTGTGTATGCTTGTGAGTGTGTGTATACACACATATATAGAGCTATTGCATACTGAATAGAAAATGGACTTTGGCATCAAAAAGACCTCTTTTCAAGTCCTGCCAATGGTACAAATTGACTCTGTGATCCTGGGTAAGTCACTTAACCTCTTAGTGTCCCTGGAAATACTCTAAAGTTATAGATTATGATATCAGTGCAGATTTGTATTGTTAAAGTTTATAACCAGAAATTCCCTACATCAAGAAAATTATAGATCTAATGTGCATATGTTTCTATAATACATAAAAAGAAATGTGTAATCTAAGATACATTCATAACTCATACATAATGAGTTAGATCCACAATTGAATAGGTGAACAAAGTCAATTGTTTTTGGGAAATTACTTGAATCTGTTATCTTGTTGGAGTAGATATTCTATCTAATGATGCAAATCATAACCCAATCTACATGAACATCTGAAGACAACTTCCATTGCCTGGGAAGCTTTATCTTGTGACAAAGCTCACATATCTTGGCTGTGGTTCAGAGGATTTCAGAAAAGAGGCCCAAATGATGTAATCTTAATTCTGACTATACCACTAACTGAGACATCTAGAAAATACAATTAGGTTGCTGGAAATTTACTCTGCCATCTTACCAATTGTTATAAAAGAACCAGCGAACCGTCACTTAAGGTTTTGGTTATTAATAGGCCATAGACATAATTTGTGGGTTTGTTGCTCACCTAATTGCTAAATTGATCATGCTCTCAATATTGTCCCTCAGTTTATCTGACTTTTCAATTGGAAGAGTCATGTTATACTACTTGGAATCAAATATTTTTGAATAATGCTTTCTATTAAAACAGATATTTTCCTCAATTTTATTCTGCTGAATTACCATTTCTACTTCCTCTATAAGCATATACTATATCCTATGCTATTAGAAGCCAAGTATAGAGGCTTTATTATGTTTGAGAATAAAATTATTTTGATGCATATTTTTTGCAAGTCTTTATTTCTGCTTTTATTTTCCTGTTTCTTGTTCTTCATTTTACATTCTTAAATGCCTTTATCATGAATTACCTTGGTTTCTTAATAAATTTTCTTTAAATTGGTTTTGTCATCAACTTATTTTTTGAAAATATGAGGCAATATTATTCAACAACTTCCATCAACCTTCATAAGAGCTTAAAAACAAGTTTATATTCTAAGGTCTCTTTGACTACCAAATTCTTTGACTTGTCAAACTTGTCAAGCCAATGAAACTTGGCTAACTGGGGTTCTTATCATGTTCTCTTGGCCTCCTTGTTATGACAACTGATTTTCATTAGCTGATATTGTCAGTTTTCTATGTAATATCTTTCCTCCACATCCTAGTTTTGATCATCAATAATTTCTTTAATTACTCCAAGTTGTACTTTTAACTTTGTATATCATGATTGGGTAATTTTTATTTATATTTTCATTATCAGTTCTTTACGTGTATATCATTGTAGTTTTAAATATACAATAAATTGTAGACTTATTCTAATTTTCCTCCTTTATTCTGTCTTCATGGTATTGTTTGTCTTTGCTCTAAGAAATAAATAATCTTATCTAAATGATACACATGAATAGCTGGTCAGTGAATGCTTCCCACATTCAGTTTTTGTCAGTTAAAAGATAATTATTTTTTGAGTGTTATTTGCTATTTGCCTCGTCTAATACCTAATACTTTTTCTTGAATAAAGGATTCATGCTACAATGACATGATGCTACTATATATTGCATTTTTCTTAGGCCTCATTTGTTCCTCTTCCATATTTTAAAACATATTCTTTGTCATTCTGAAATATTTACATTACTAAACACCAGATAAATATTCTCTGCATCATTGTCTTGTGCAAAACACTGTGATTCTTAATACTTTTTTCATCTTCTTTCCTGTCAGCACTTAACACAGTGCTAGGCACACATGCTTTTTGACTGATTGATATTTTAGCAGTGATGTACTTCCAGTAATATTATATGACTAAACATCATTGAAGACTATAGTCTTCATAGAATGGAAGTTGATGATTACTCAAAGAGCAAAGTAGAATCACATACTGGGATTTAAAAGAATGAAACACTATTTAAAAATGCAGTTACAAAGAATCAGTAAAAAAGATGAAATTAAATTTGAACTACTTAACAAGAATTTCTGTTGTGTGCGTGTGTATTCGCATATATACATATGTATATGTGTACGTTTATGTGTATGTGTACATATATACACATATGTGTGTATATATAAGCATATATAGAGAGAGACATGCCTGTGTGTTTTGTGTATAGCGAATATGTAGTGAAAATGAGCTACAGCCAAAGAACAGACTGCCTATTCCCTTAGTATTCTTTCAATGTCAAGTAAACACAACTCTTCATATGGAGGATGTTGTCCAGGGTCTCAAAAAGTAACTGTCCATAAACTATGTTCTACATCATTTGAAGGAAAACCTACATCCCTGGAATCACAGATTCATTGAATGTTGGAAAAACCTGCCTTTGTTTTCAAACCCAGACTGGTCCTCCTCATGGATGCTTGGGAGTAGATAGAAAGATAAGGCAGCACTTTAGAACAGTGTTGGAAACAACTATACTGGACAGATAGGGTCTTTGTATCCAATAAAATCAAGACACCTCCTTTTTTTTGTATCTAACGCAGAGTTGATGGGGGAAATGAGGAAAAATATAGAACTATTGTCAATATAGCTTGAAGAAAAATAAAGTTATTTTCAATATGTTAAAAATAACTGATGCCTCCAAAAGTTCTCAAGGGATTTTGAGTTTGAAAGGTTAAGGTATTTTTATTTAATTCCTTTCCCCAAATGCTAAAGCACAGAATTTAGCATACTTAAAACTGGTAAATGGAATAAGAAAGTGAAAGAGAAAATGTAAATCATATAAGAACAGTTTAATCTGTGTCACAAATTTCTACACTGTTGGATTTTCTCATCCCAACTTCTAATAAAGATGAAAGTATTATTTGAGCACTTAGAGAACAACAGGCAAGGAACTTTGGTCAGAACATCAAACAACTAGATAGTGCCTGAGATACATGATATATGACTGAGAAAAGTAACTACCAAAGTTAGAAGGATCATGTTAGAGCAAAGGTGAGAATAGGTAGGGGTAGGTGTCAAGGTACAAAGGCAAAGTTTACAAGATTGGACGTATCTTGAAGACGGGATAGAGTCTGGAGTACATGAGTTCAAATCCCATCTTACACAATTGAGAATCATGTGACATTAGGCAAGTCATTTTTTTGTTTTAGTTTTCTCAAATGTAAGATAGAGATAATCATAGTATCTATCTTGCAGTATTATCGTGAATATCAAATGAAACAATATTTGTAAATTATGAAAACAATAGGTGCTATATGAATGCTATTATAATTATGATTTTTACAGAATGAAGGATATTAGTAGGACATGATAGAAAACCTGGGAAATTGAAACACCCAAGTTTGATCATAGGAAAAAGACAGTTTACAATATGCCCTCTTTTATTCTTTTTGCTGGGACTACAGAAATGACCAGAGGGAGAGAAATCTGCAGAGGTTTCATGGATATTCTGTGTCAGGCTGCTAGGAGGGTTGTGGGCTTCTTATAGTTAAAATTAATTAAATAATGTCTGTGAATCAGGTTGACCTTACATGACACTTGTGCCAAATGTATCAGCTGTAATTTGTGATCAAATGAAGAATATCTATACAATAGAATCTTCTTGATATATCAGAAGAACTGTATGATGAGCCATATTTAACCATATGTGAAAAGAATTGAAAACACAACATTTTATTTCTATCTCCACCATTCAAGGATTGGAAATAAACAAAACCACTGTCAGGGTAATTGAAACCATTTTTCTATCTCAAGGACATTCACTTTCTATTAAATAGCAACAGAAATATCTCTAAACAAAGAAAACTTTCTAGAAAATAACCTTCCATAGTCTTAGTTTTTTTCCCTTTTCTGGGCATTTTCCCAGCCAGTTGCTTGACTTCTGAAAGTCCTTTGCACCCCTGGCCTAGGTCTGCCCAGCTAGTGCTTGGGGTCTGAGATTCAAATGCTGCTCCCCAGCCTCAGGGCTTTTGGCAGCAGGCCTGGCTGCTATTCAGGGTAAGATTAAATCAGG
>JAQQSK010012107.1:0-12003 GCA_028658325.1 Potorous gilbertii
GCTATTGACCCAGGTTTCTACTTTTATAAGATGAGGGAGTGAGACTCTAACTTTAAGATAACTTCCAGTTCTAAATCTATTATTATTTTAAAAAATAATAATAAGCAACTATGATACAGTTCCCAAAGAACTTTATAGACGTTATTTCATCTGACCTCATGGCAACTCTATTTAGAAGATATGACAGATATTTTTATTCCTATTTTCATATGAGAAAACTGGACCTCAGAGCGGTTAAGACATAAGATCAAACAGGTAAGATTCAAACTGAGATCTTTCTGACAACCCAGCTTTCATTCATATACATAAATTGACTCTCCAGGAAAACTGTTCAGCTCTCACCTTACCTCTACCTGTGTAGATACAGATGTAGCTTCAGTGTGTCAACTTATACTATATTCAAATTATTATGGTGATTTATTCCCTGGGGGTTAGTGAAAATTGTACTAAGTAGCATTGTCTGTAACCAATTAGAGACACCTTAGGTCCCAGGGAGTTTGACAGCAATGTTGCAATTTAAAATAAACTAGGTATTAATCATTCACTTCATTCCCTTAGTGGTAATGCTTTCATATGAACTGAGTGCAGATCTCCAGGAGAAGCTAAGCCCAGGGAATTTCCCTTCATTCATTTCCAACATGAAGGACAATCAGTCTTCCAACAGAATATGGCTTTTAAATTTTCAAATATGATTTTTTGAGAAGAATAAAATTAATTTAGCAAATGTTTTTCAATGAGGATCAAAGACCCATGGATCATACAGTTTAAGACTAAGATCACTTTATGACTTAATTACAACAACTACTATTGTAATTATATTCAGAGCATGTTGTAATTAGAGTTGTAGGGAATTTGGAATTGTAGACTAGTTCAAATTTCCCCATGACCACCACCACTACCCTACCTCTCCAAACTAGACCAACCAATTCCATCAGCTTCAGATTATGGTGGATAGAATGGCAATAAGTTTTAATTCTGCGTGGTCAAACAAAAATTCAGAAATCACCCATCATCCTTTAGTAATGAGGAACCCTCTGGTGGCGAGATGGGCCTTCTTTCATGGATCTCTTGAATTCCACAGCATCTTTGAGTCTGGGCTTTGTGTATATGGGATAGTTACAAAGGAAAGATCTCATATTATTGATGCTTTACCAAACAAAGGGTAAATAAATCAATAGGGGGCTGAAGTTCATTCATTTAAAATCTGTATATACAACATTGTGCAAGGAACATTTGAGGCAACTAGGTGGTTGTATGTAAGGAGGGGTTATTCCTTTTAGAGTTTAGTTTCTTAGGATCCGTGGCCATGGAAATGTCTAATTTCTAGGTGTTAGATAATATAACTCCCAGAGTAGCCCCAAGGATCCTAGATAGTAATTCCTAGAATCATAGTGATAGGCAGTCCTACTGAGGCTGCACCATGAGATATGGGGTGACATAATGTGATATTTACTATGCCTGCACAGAATGATGATATTGCTAAAGTTAACCTGTGGACTTAAAGTTGGTGAGATGCCTTATTTGTCTGGTGCCCTATAAGGCAAGATCACTGGTCAGTGAGTGGGGAAACCAAAAGGAATCCATAGGTGTTATCCTTATGGTTGAATGCACAAGCTGGAATGCTGTGTGCACCTCAACCAGCTCCCATTGAGGCTTGAGGGGATTTAGGGAAGTGCACAAGCTGTGCCTGACTTGATTGACCCCATTAAGATATGGGGGTAGTTGCTCCCCTCCTTCACACCAGCCCTGTGAGAAGGGTGATTAGAGAATGCTGTAGGAGCTGGTGCTCCCATTATCAGCACCTTCCTTTGAGAAGACTAGACTAGAATAAAGTAAGATTATTAACGCCTACGGAGCTACCTTCATGTCCTGCCTGTCTGACCAGACCAAGAGTGAACCTGTTAAAAGCTGGAGTCCACAAACTCCAATGCCTCCTGTGTGCTATCTGCGAAACAGTGGTGTAGTGAATAGAGCATTGTCCTTGGAGTCGAGACCTGAGTGCAAATCATGGCTCAGACACTAGCTACGTGATTCTGGGAAAATCACTTAAACCTCTCTCAGCCTTAATTTCTTCATCTGTAAAAATTAGTATAATAATAACACCTACCTCAGAGTGTTGTTGCAAAGATCAATCAAATATATGTGAAGCACTCTGAAACATTTAAAAATGATATATAAATTCTAGCATTTTTTAAAAAAAGAAACAATTGACTATGTCTTCTCCAAACTCCCAATTGTAGATAAATGTGAAGAGGGTCATGTAGCTTTATATTTCATAGGGACTACTATTTTTAACTCTGGGAGTTCTTTCAAATGCAACCATTCTGAGAATCTAAAGTTCCATTATTCAAATTTCTTCCTAAACAGAAGAGGTATGCTCCCCCTATCACACATGTAGGTGGCTGTTAGGAATTCAGAAGAAGCAGCTTTCCTAAGAGCTGTTGCATGAATATATTAATACTTACACAGTAAGTCTGCAGATGCACTCTTAGCTTTTTCATCTGGCTAACTGATTCACAGAGAAATTAACTGATCTGTAAAACTTTTTTTCTTGTCAATACAGTTCTTTTCATGGATTGCAATGTGTGACTCTCTTGAATTTTCTATATCCCACAGCTGGTGCTTTTCAGTAAATTTTTTTGGCACTGGAGTAACTCCCATCTGTGTCCAAGTCCAAAATAATCAAAAAAATTTTTGAGTTTATTTTTTTAATACATATTTTCCCTCTTAGTCTTCCTTTTTAATTTTCATAAATGTTTAGTCCACCTTCAGCTTTAAAGATTATTTGTTCGTAAGAGGCAATGTATTCTAGAGACATTCCGTGTATATGGGCTCAAAGCCCAAATTAACACATTGAATAATATATTGGTACAGTAACATACTAGCTACATCCAATGGTTGGACACCTCATTTCCAAAGCATGGTCTAAGTGCAAAAAGTGATGGAACTCAGAGAATTCGGATCAAAAAGATGGAATCTGAGACTAACCTGAAATGGAAAAGATGGTACCCTAACTGAAGAGGTAGCAGGTTTAGCTATGAAGAGCTCAGACCACCTATTTCAGGTGAGAATTGGCTTAGGTGAGATACCTGAGGAAAGGAGGAAAGGGAAGATGGGAAATACGTAAAGATTAGTATTTCGAATAAGAATAGTTCCCTGATCCTCCTTTCCTTCTACTTCTCTTTTCTCCTTATGTTCTCTATTGTCCCCTATATCTCTAATCATTTTCTTGATGCTGTTATTTCTACTTCACAACTTGTATTCATCTCTTTCATTATCATTCCCATCACTGCCACAACCCTTGTTTAGACCTTCATTACTTCTAACCCAACCCACTTTAACAGTATTCGGTTGTCTCCCTACTGAGACTCCCCTTCCAAGACACCATTCATTCTGTTGCTAAGTTAATCTTCCTGAAAGCGTGGCTACAATCATGTGATCCCTTCACTAAAACTTCCATTGGTTCCCCATAACCTGTTTAATGAAGTCCAAGCTCATTTGCTTGGTATACTCAATCTGAATACAACCTATTTGTCCAGCTTTATCTACAACTACTTCTCAGTCAAAGTGAGAACACTATAAGACCTTAGTATGAAAGGGCCAGGGTGTCCCATTGCATCCTGGACCATCTCCAGTTGTCCTGATGAATATCAGGCCACTTGACCCAGATGGCTCAGCAGAAGAAGGTGAGGTTGATGACCTTGCACAGCCCTCCCTCACTGAAGTCAAAGTCAACTGCAAGTCATGTCATCATCTTGATGTCATGGTCCTCTTTGAGAATGAAGGACAGCTACAACAGCATGAATCACTACTTAGCCCTATAAAAATTCTGCCCTATAGCCCAATGAGATCACTTGCTGTTTCTCAAAGTTATAGCACGTTGTTTCTCACCTTCTGGCTTTTGCGTATGCTGTTCTCTACTCCTTCCATCCGTCAGTTCTACCTCCCTTATTTCCAAAGCAAATGGTATCTTCTCCATCAAGCTACTCTTGATCCCCTCAACTGTAATTAACACCCTCCCTCCTATGAACTCCTATGAACTGAATTTAACACACTTGCAGATTTTTAACTTTTATTATTATTTATATATGTGTCTCATTTTTCTGTCCTACTTATGAAACCATTGATACGGGGCTAATGAACCCTCCATGAGGACAGAGACCTTTTCTTTTTCACAACTGCATTCCTCATAGTTCCTAGAATAGTATGCTACATATAGCAGTATTTTATTAATATTCCTGAATGAATGATGAAGTACCTCTCTTGAGCTATGCAAAAAGATTTCTAATTCTTGCCATTTTCTCCCCTTCCCTCCTTTCTAGGATCTTTTCTTGACTCTCTTGTGAGTCAGTGATTTTTTAAGAATCATTATCAAATTTTACTTTTAATTTATGGAATAAAACAAGCATTTTCATAGCATAGTACAATAAAAAAGATGATTGTACATGAAACTGCAAATCTGGTATGCATAACGTGTTATTCCCTTCAAATATGCAACAAAATTATCATGTAAATTTCAATGATATTTTGACTAAAGCCAAAAGCCACACTTTTACATAGCTTACCCTAGAAAGCTAACTAATATTTCAATCAATAATTTGATATTAAGCACCTTCTGTGAGTCTGTGTAGGCACTGGGGACACTGTGATGATCACTGTACTACACTCTAGGGATGCAAGTTCAAAGAATGAAACCATGCCTGTCCATAAGGAACTTAAATTTTTAAACACTTATTAAGTTTCTACTAAGCATACTAAATACTGGAAGAGTTTTGTTTTTAACAATGATAACCTATCAGTGCTTGGAGCCTATCACATTTGCTACATTGGTAGGTGCTTAATACATGTTTGTTTATTTGTGTTGAGTCCAAGACAGTAGAATTCCTGACCTCAAGATGCTTACCTCAAATAGCAAGGAAGGAAGTGACCTAACACCAACAACTAGCAAATTAAAAATAGAGGGTCCTTCCCAGTTGTTGGTCATGATAGGAGATTCAAACATCCCTCTGAATCCAGACTATAATAGTATTAATCCACATATACCTAGAAAACAGTCAAATTTTGTAATAATTGTAAACATAACTCCTTTTGTCAACTTTGTGATTTAATGGGCATTTTGGTAGAGCTAGGCTTTAGTGTATTTGCTTATGATACAACAGTAATCTTTTCTTAGGGTTTTACTTTATTTTGTTACATTTATCTAGCCCGCCAGATTCACACTCCCACAGTAACCATATGGGGGAAAGCCACAAAAGCTGTTAAGTACATTTAATTACTGTTTTCATGAGCTCATATTTTAATTATGTTTATTGATTCTGTGTATAATGAAATAGTTTTAGCTTTTCCAGAAAAATAGAATCAATATGCTATAATTACTGAGTATTTTATGATTTTATGTGTGTAATTAAAACTTTCATAAAATATTTTTTATAAAACTCCCCCTCAACATCTTCCACCCTTAATCCTGTAGCTGTGATTAAACAGGTTTCTGACTGTTCTTAGGTAAGCTTTCACTTTCATTCTACATGGATGTAAAATAAAGTTCAGAGCAAAATATGTTTACCGTCAAATATTTCTGCCTTACAGCATCTCCCTTCCAAAACAGCAGAAAGCACATATTGTACCTTACATAAGGTGCTACAACACCATTCACAATGGTGAAACATAAATTTATACCTCTTAACAATTCCAAGTTGCCAACTCAGAGATCACTTCTCCAACTGGTAAGCATATGTATGTTGTTGCTAAGGGACACATACCTGAATCCATCTTTCTTTAATATCATTCAGGATTTCTTTTATTCCCAGATAATCTTTTCTATTTAGAGCTGAATAAATTTCACCCTTGTATTTATTCAGAGAATTAACTCAGTACCATTGTAATCTTATTCATTTCATTAATATCATATAGTGTTAGAGCTGGAAAGAAGCTTAGAGACTATTGAGGTAAATCTCCTTAGTTTACAAAAGGGGAAACTGAGATAGAGAATTTGTGACTTGCTCAAGGTCACATAGCTAGTCTGTGGCAACCCTGGACCAGTATCCAGGTTTCCTGTCTCAGGATTCAGTTCAATTTCACTTGGTAACCTTTGGTAAGAAAACAAGTTCAAGTTGAATTAAGTTCTTCCAGAGACACATTATCTGCATTAAGAAGCAAGGATTGATGGCAGACAATCAGTCCATCCTTACAGTGAACGTTTCCAGACACAATAAACCATCTGAAAGATTTCTCTCTCTCCCTAAGCTTTTCTCTATACCAAGGATTCTTAATCTAAGGTCTATGAACTTTTAAAAATATTATGATAAATTTATTTCAATGTAATTTGCTTTTCATTATAATGTATTTTATTTTACACATTGAAAAACATTCTGAGAAGGGTTCTACAGGCTTTGCCAGACTGTCAAAAGGGTCTATGATACAACAAAGACCATCAATCCCTGCTTTACAATCTCTTTGATGGATATGAGATTTTTAAAAATATATATCTAGGGAGATTTTTCTATCACTGAGTCAGTGCCTATAGGGTTTTTACTATACTTAGCACAATCAGACTAGAATGGAGGAAAGAGAACTGGATTTATAAGAGAAAATCCGGGTTCAAATAATAACCCTACCACTTACTACTTACAAAATGAAGTGGGGAGACTAAATGATACCTAAGATCCTTTCCAGTTCAACATCCTATAATTCTATAAATAAACATAAAGTTTCCACTGCTCAAATCACATAATGTGAAAAATAGCATTCTTGTCAAGAACAGATTCCTTTCGATGGGTGATTTGGGAATTTTCTTCAGCACCTAGAATGTCCAGCACTCTCAGTATCCCTTCATGAAGAAAGTATTCATGATATACAGATAGGAACCTTTGAATTAGCTATAAACCTTTAGCCTTTTTCATTTCTTAAGTCTTACTCATAGCTGGCAACTTATAATTCCTTATCCTCTTAAATGCTCATCTTCTCATTTAAATAGTAATAATAAATGTTAGCTTTTACATAGTGCTTTAGGGTTTCTAATCTTTACAACAGCCCCCCAGGTAAGGACCATGATTATTCTTCCCATTTTACAAATTAGAAAACTGAAATAAAGAAGTTAAGTAGCCCAAGTTTGCACAACTAGTAAATTCCTAAGGCAAAATTTAAGCTCAGGTGTTTCCGATTCCAAGTTCCACACTCTATCCATTGAACCACTTAGTTGTCGAGTCACCATGGGATCATCTATTCATTCATTTGGTTTGGAAGATCTCCTCAATTTCTAATAATTTCTTTACTAGTTCATCTTCCACTACAGATGTGGGTACATAAACTCTGGATTGTAACCCTGGTTTCACTGGGCAAGGAGGTGCTCTTCACGGATCTTTGGAGCATGCCCAGATTGCCCACTATGTGCACTCCACCACATGAGTTAGAGCAGTCTCCTTTGATTAGCTGCCTGCCTCTTTAAAACTAGTGAGCCTGAGTCATTCACTCTCTTTTTCAGCTGCTCTTTTCTTTGCTTTCTGTTATACTATTTTTGGGAATTCTTATTTGTTGCTCCCAGAGGGAAAAACAAAATTCCAGTTCACCTACAGCAAAAACATTATGAGCTAAACCAGTGAGAAGGAGTCTCCTTCCCCTGTTCCTTCTCTTTTCCCCTGGCTCTGAGAAATTGAGTTGGGGGTGGTGACTGTTTCTGTTCTTTGGTTTTGGTCCTTCTCAGTTTCATTACCATCATGGTGATCTTTGCTTTTTTTTAAATCAGTCATGAGTATTTCAAGGCAAGATGACCAAATGCCTCAGGAAAAGATATTCTACTGTCACTGATGTTGAGAAATGACTGCCATAGAAATATGAAGAAGCCCACTCCATTTTCTGTTTGGATGATCTGATCTGTGTTCACCACTATGGTAATGAAACTGAGAAGGACCAAAACCAAAGTTGCAAAACTTTGTGTTAGTATCTCTAAGTTCATCTGGTTTATAACCTATACTTTGTGCATTTGTATATAACTATATGAGGTCATGAGTTTTATTACTTGCCCCTTCTTGGTTTTGTTCAAAATTAACAGATATTTCAACTGTTAATTTTCTCCTTAAACTGTCACTACTCTCTGGGTTCTGCCTTACTAGATATAAATTAGTCATATTCTTCCTCAATTGTCCCTTTTAATGTATTCTCTTTGATCTATGATCCCATGATTTACAATCCAACCCATCTCCACCTTTGTTTAGAAAGTAGTCTGTGACCATAACAAAGAAACATAGGGAGGGTCTTAGATACATCTATGAAGGAAGGCATTACAAGGAGTTTGGTACTCCACCCTCTAACCCTCTCAACTGTTTGAGAAGATGTTGAAAAAGGTGGAGTCAATAAAGGTCTGAATTAACAGCATGGTGGTGAATTTAAAAATAATGAGCTTATCCTGGGACAGGCATCTTGCTTCTTGGAGTTGAAACCAGGTAACGCTGTCGATATAAGGTAGGGATGGCTTTGCTACTATAGAAAGACTGAGGTTTTCTCTAGTCAAAATAAAAAGCCAAATTTCTGACAGATAGGCATAATCAAGATAAAAATTCAGCCTCCTTGTATGGAGAAAAATGATCTTGCCTCCTGACCTTGTCTTAAATTCATTTGCTGGTAAGATGAAGGTCTTAGAAGTGTGGAAGATTATTGAAATAACTAAATTAGCTAGTTATTTATGACAGAAGACTTTTTCTTTGATCTCCTACACAGTAGTTTATCTTTTGTTTTGAAGAGGATTGATGACATCATGGAGTGATGTCTTGATTTATATGTGAATTAGATTTAAGCAAGATAGAGTTGCACAAAGTTGTCAGCCTCATTCTATCTTCCACAGTCATCTAAATCCAATGGCAAGACAAAAGTCAGGGATGTGTCCCAGAGCCCAGGATGCAGTAGATGACCTTGGCATCTTCAATGTCTGATCACAGTGACTTTTAGTCACCTTCCTGGTCATTGCAACAAACTGTTCTCAACTGCCTATTTGACTGGGGTAAGTCTTCATATGCTTAGGGTAGACACCCCACAAACTCACTCATGGGTAAGTTTCAATCTGGTTTACCACCTGCCGAGATGGTTTTTATCAGGGTGTAGCCACTGCTAGAAATCCTTCAAACCAGAGGTGTTATTGCTCCCTGAACACCTCATACACTCCTTCTCCTACACACAAAGGCCAATAAAGAAGAAAAACCTAATCTTAGTCCTATAGACACTGGGTCTGACTTTTGTTAGCCTGGCGTGGTAAAGATGTCAGACTGAATTTACAGCTGACTGACATTCTAGCTTCAGCATCCTAGCAGAAGAAAGCTATGGTCTAACTGAGCCCAGGAGACTGTAGCAGAGAACAATGACCCACAGGACAATGAGCTAGGGAAGCCTACAAGGCTACAAGGAGTAGTCTCAATGAGAAGAGTACAATGACATCTTCAAAAGACAGGGGGGATCCAGGGAAGGAGGAAAAAAAGAGAAAAGAACAAGCATTTATATAGTTTCTACTATGTGCCAAGTACTGTATAAGCACTTTTTACAAATACCATCTCATTTGATCCAGCAGCATTAGAGGCATGGAACCCCATATATAGGTCATTCATGCATGATTCCTATGCATGGGCAAATCCCCACAGAAAGTATATATAGTTATATCTGTAGAGAGAGTTTTCCTGCTTTGGAGTGGGGAGATAAGGGTATATTAACAAGTTTTCTTCCTATACTATTTCCTTAAATGCCTTTGCTATAAACTAATTGTGTCCTTTAGCTGACTAGAGAAAAAGTAAACACGCTGGTGGGGGCTAATGAGCATCCATTCTCAGTGGATGTGGACTCACAGAGTACCTTGAACCTAGTGTAGCTACTTTTAGGGACTGCATATTTGAGAAAGGGGTGCCATAGGTGCTCCTATTTCATACAAGTGTGACCTTATACCAGTAACTTTACCCTTTAGAGTTGCAATGTCCACATTTGCTTCATGAGCAGATTGGATTAGCTGTTTTCTGAAGTCCCTTCTAGCTCTAGGTTATATAACTCTATAAGCCAGTCTCCATGGTTGTATATTTTTAAGTTAATTGGCTGAGAAATAGAAACAGTTCCCCAGTGGAAGTTCTCTCTCTCTGAATAATAGGTACTCTATATCCTAACTTCCCTGCGTTTCCACTGGGACCCAACCCCCATCTTTGGTCAAATAACACAGATTCCTCTGCAGCTTTGGAGCCAGTGAGTTCTCACATGCAATAAACTTCTCTTGCTTGGATCCTAAATTAGGTTGTTGACAACCATAAACTTCACAACTTCACCCCAGTTCTTAATAGACATGATTACACAAAGTTGCATTTAAAATAGAATTAGTGTGTGAGCCTTACAGAATTTGTGAGGTATGGCTGGGTGTAATCAGATGCAGACTGTCCAGTGCAATGAGTCCAGCAATTATTTCCATCCAAGTCGTGCTAACAATATCCAGAAAATCAGCAGTACTTTGCAGGGGATTCTTGACAGGCTGGGAAAGCCTTTGTACCCTTTCATGGAATAATGTTTTTAAATACATAACATTAAATGCGTAAGATTACAAAGGAAATCAATTATACTGAAATACAGTTATCAAAATATATGATACGGACCCCAGGTTAAAAACTGGTTCTCATAAGAACTAAACAGTTGGGCTTTTGGTGGGAGGAGGAGAAAGGGATAAATACCTCACCAACTATTGGCTGAACAACCTCTGTCTACTCAGCCTTGGCTAAAGAAACAGAAATTAGTGATTTTACCAACACTAAGCGCCATAATACCTCTCTCCCCCTCCCCTCCCCGAAATGATCATACAATTGTAGATTTAAAGCAAGAAGAGAACAATAACTTGATTTTATAGGTGAGGAAACTGAGGCCAGAAAGATTAAGTGACTTGCCCAGGGTCACGTAATTACAGATCCAGTATTCAATTTCAGGTCTTTTAAATCTAAATTCAGCACTTTTGATTGTCTCATGTTATAATAACTTTGGTTTATGCAGTCAATTATATGTGTGCATGTATGTACATATATATGTATGTAAACATGTATATGTACACATACACATATAAAACACACATATAGTATGCACATATACGCAGCATGTGTGTGAGCATATATATCATGTGTGCATATATAGGAAGTAAATTTTTATTATTATATATGTGTATGTATATATATATATATATATGTATATGGGGAAGAGAGACAGAAAGAGATTGAGAATACATAGACTTGTAAAATCATAACAATACATTGGTTTCAGAGAGGGGAGGACTGATATGAGTCCTAGCTTCTGCAGTTTCCTAGCTGTGTGACCCTGGGTAAGTCATTCAACCTTACCCAAGTCTATTTTCTCACCTGTATAATGAGGATAAAAAATCTTGCTCTTCACAGTATGACTTTAAGAAACAAACGAAGCATCATATAACCACTCAGTACTATAAAAGGTTCTTATTATGGATGTTAATAATTATCTCAAGACCTAGAAGGTGCCTAAGAGATCACCTGGTCCATCCCCTGATTGAGGTATGAAATACCAATCTCATCTTCCCAACTCATCTACCCCTACAAAGATAGAGAACTGTCCTGAAATCACCAAAATGATGAAAAGTAGAGTTCATGGTCATTGGGGAAGCCACCCTTCAGCTGCATGTGGAGTAGCAGAGCATCATTCTAAAGTAGTCAATGCAACATGTATGTCAGAAGCAGCCAATTATTCTGTGTAACTTGGCAGCAAGCTCAGAGTGTAATACTGTAATTGCTTGAGCCTGTTACTGGTTTCCTGAGATGTTTGCCTTTTTAGTCACACAGGTGGTCTAGACACCACCCTGACATTCTGTTGCAAGGAACAACTTTTTCTTTTGAAAACATTCTTCTCCTCATTGGCTTTTTGAACCTCTTTTGCCAATTGAGTTAGCCTATTTTTCAAGGTATTATTTTCTTCAGCATTTTTTTGGGTCTCCTTTATTAAGGTATTGACCCCTTTCTCATGCTTTTCTTGCAT